>CALNXK010000075.1:0-15000 GCA_942486035.1 Porites lobata | reverse complement strand
GCGTTCAGAATTATCAAAGGCTCAAAATAAATGAGAGTAAAATCATTTGAGGTAGAATTAAAGAAAACAATCAGCAGTATTTGTTAAAAGGAACTCTCGACGGGGTGTTTTTCCTTTCATAAAATAAAAGTATTCGCCGACCAGATTATTGCCTGATGACGACAGGCAGCTGTACTTGATTTAAAGACCTGGCTCCAAATGGCCTTTAAGGCCCGGTTCAAACGTGGAACTTTACATGTGCCGAACCTAATTATTAGGCTCAGCACATGGAAAGTTCGACGTATGAATCAATTAGGAACGACACTTTTGTATCTGGGTCGACTCTGCTGTTCTATTCGACTGAGCTTGTCGAATAGAACGGCAAAAGGTCGACTTCGATTCATACGTCGCACTTCACGTGTGCCGAACTTAATGCATAAATTATGTTATCGTATTTTTCAATATAACCGCGCTTCTGATTGGCTATTTAGTGGGTTTCCGCGCCTGTGCTGACAGAACTCACAGAAGCGTAACGACGGTTACGGTCAGATTTTTAGACTGAAACTGGACAACTCAAAACGGTCTTCTAAAAGTTGCTTTCCTTTATATCCATAAAGAAATCGTAATGTAATTTCAAATTTAATGCGTTACTTTATTCTGTCCAAATATCACGATCACGATCTCCTCAGCTGTCTCCTTGCCATAACAGAGCACAAATCATACTAAAATCATAACAAGAATTTCCAGGATTGGTGAATTTTGTTTTTTTCAGTTTATTTCCCTATTTTAAGCAGTAAATATGATATTTCTTTTTGCCACGTATTAGGTTCTGCACATGGAAAGCTCGACCGTCTGAATCAACAGTCGAACTTAATAGTTTGGGTCGACCTAAATAGGTATTAGGTTTTGCACATGTAAAGTTCGACGTTTGAACCGGGCCTAAGACATCAAATCCCCAGCTTTTAAGCTACAGTCAGGCTATAAACGAAAAGAAAGAATCGGTATTCCAGCTAATGTTCTGAAAAAAGGCGAAAACTACTAAAACTTTCAATTTCCTCTCCTTAAAACTCTATTAAAGGTGGGCGCTTTTGCCACAAATGATAAGATTTCCTGAAAAATAATGATTTCTTTCAATATGTTAATGTTTTCAAACATGAAGACGGCCAACTATAATTAAACATCCTTAATTTCTTCCTTAGCAGCTTATTTCCTAATGTTGAGTCATTTAATGTTAAACTCCATAAAGTGGTGAATGTTGGGACAAGGTATGAGACGATAAAAATCCTAACGGCATTTAAAGCTCTCACTTCTCCTCTCCGCTAACGAGGGAGGGGGGAGGGGGATTTAAACAGTCGCACAAGGCCTTGAAACTGGCTTAGGTTCGTACGATAGATTACAAGGAAAACCCGATGGTAATGAAACGGTCCCATTTGGTTTCAATGAAGAAAACAGATCAGTTATCTCAAAACGCACATCAAAAAAGACTGCTAGCTGGAAGAGGAGTTGGGGGGGGGGCTGTTTGGACAAATGGTGCGTGAACAGGTAGTTCGGTTGGAATGAGAATTTCCATTTTTTTTCGAAACCTGTATGAGTTGTACCATTTGGGATTTCAACCGAAGTATTTGCTTTTTCTGTGCAAAGGGTAAATGCTCTGGTCCACGTTTTTGAGTGCGTGATGAGTAAAGGCAACTGCACAAGAAATTCAAAAGCTGGTTTGGAATTCAAAGTCAAATAACTTTTCCAAACTCTTATGTTTACGGATTTCTCTTGATCCAGCTTATAAAATGTGAATCCAACACAATTAATCTACAACTAGAATCTTCTATATTTTTTTACAAAACCATATTTATACGATACATCCGACTGGATACAGTTGGCAAGGTATCTAATAAAACGTGGGTCCTTCAGTTTACAAATTTCGAGACGTTTTGAAAGTATAAAACATCAACAAACAATCCCGGAATTGTGAGGTTTTTACACTATGAGCAACTATATGCGAAATACGTTCGGGGCCATTTTAAATTACAATCGTCCAAGTAAAATTAGGCGTTTCAGGTCAATCAGTACATTGTGCTACATTTCGGCTGTACAAAAATTACGGAGTTGTATGGCAAAGACTCTGTGTGGCCAAATTCACTCCTAACATCTTTTGATATGTCAGGGGTTATATTTTATGGAAGGTGTCTTAAAGGATCCATGCTCATTATTCATTCAAAAGAGCCGCTCCGATTATTCAGTATGATACAGTTGCCCTTAAAATCAATGGTGTCAACGCAAGTGACAGTTCCGCCTCAGACAGTTCGAAATGATGGTCATTTATACTCGTTCCACCATTAAGGATTTTGGGAAATGTCATCTCTTCTAAAGCTGAAGTCATAATTTTAACCAGCGTTAACAAAAGCTGACTTGTTTGGATAATGATCAACAATAATTAAAAAAATAATGATGGTCACACACTAAATTGCATCTTTTCGTTATTGAAAACAGAAAGCAGCTGATGAGATATACCTTCGGTTTTTTTATGGCAGTACATGTTTCAGTGCAACGCAAAATATAATCGACCTTTTTATTTCATGGAGCATGATAGTTTTGCCTTTTGGATTCTCGGCGTATCATACATATCAATAACTGCTAAACATGACAATTATTTTAAAAGTTTTTAAAAATATAATGAAGACACCAGTTCAAGGTATTGTAACTACAAAACGAATAACTGATTATTATTGCAAAACGTCTGCTCGAAATGATTGGCTTATATCTTAGCCTTCTTTGGTAAAAGCGGTAAAGACCGACAGGGTAACGTATTTACTAAGCGTCCTACCTACTGAGCCAAGTTATCGCATGTTTTCTCTTCGATATTTGTTTACGAATTATATCTAATATTGAATTTTGCATCAACTTAAGCAAGGCAACGTTACATTCCTCTTTCTGTGCAGCATAAAATGAAATGTCTGTAATTAACGTATGTTCTTAATTCTAGTATTCGGTCGCACGATCCATCCTTTTTTATTATTTATTATTTGATTATTTGATTATTATTTGATTATTTGATTATTATTGCGAAACGTCTGCTCGAAATGATTGGCTTATACCTTAGCCTTCTTTGGTAAAAAGCGGTAAAGACCGACAGGGTAACGTATTTACTAAGCGTAACGTATTTACTAAGCGTCCTACCTACTGAGCCAAATTATCGCGTGTTTTCTCTTCGATATTTGTTTACGAATTATATCTAATATTGAATTTTGCATCAACTTAAGCAAGGCAACGTTACATTCCTCTTTCTGTGCAGCATAAAATGAAATGTCTGTAATTAACGTATGTTCTTAATTCTAGTATTCGGTCGCACGATCCATCCTTTTTCATTATTTATTATTTGATTATTTGATTATTATTTGATTATTTGATTATTATTGCGAAACGTCTGCTCGAAATGATTGGCTTATACCTTAGCCTTCTTTGGTAAAAGCGGTAAAGACCGACAGGGTAACGTATTTACTAAGCGTAACGTATTTACTAAGCGTCCTACCTACTGAGCCAAATTATCGCGTGTTTTCTCTTCGATATTTGTTTACGAATTATATCTAATATTGAATTTTGCATCAACTTAAGCAAGGCAACGTTACATTCCTCTTTCTGTGCAGCATAAAATGAAATGTCTGTAATTAACGTATGTTCTTAATTCTAGTATTCGGTCGCACGATCCATCCTTTTTCATTATTTATTATTTGATTATTTGATTATTATTTGATTATTTGATTATTATTGCGAAACGTCTGCTCGAAATGATTGGCTTATACCTTAGCCTTCTTTGGTAAAAGCGGTAAAGACCGACAGGGTAACGTATTTACTAAGCGTAACGTATTTACTAAGCGTCCTACCTACTGAGCCAAATTATCGCGTGTTTTCTCTTCGATATTTGTTTACGAATTATATCTAATATTGAATTTTGCATCAACTTAAGCAAGGCAACGTTACATTCCTCTTTCTGTGCAGCATAAAATGAAATGTCTGTAATTAACGTATGTTCTTAATTCTAGTATTCGGTCGCACGATCCATCCTTTTTTATTATTTATTATTTGATTATTTGATTATTATTTTATTATTTGATTATTATTGCAAAACGTCTGCTCGAAATGATTGGCTTATACCTTAGCCTTCTTTGGTAAAAGCGGTAAAGACCGACAGGGTAACGTATTTACTAAGCGTCCTACCTACTGAGCCAAGTTATCGCATGTTTTCTCTTCGATATTTGTTTACGAATTATATCTAATATTGAATTTTGCATCAACTTAAGCAAGGCAACGTTACATTCCTCTTTCTGTGCAGCATAAAATGAAATGTCTGTAATTAACGTATGTTCTTAATTCTAGTATTCGGTCGCACGATCCGTCCTTTTTTAATTTTTTCATGTTTCTGAAATTTTTCAGTTAGTAACAAAACTTAGCGGATTGCATGTTGTAGCAAGAAGAGGCATGACGAAGAGGAAATACTTAGTTTTCTTGATACAGTGGTTGCTTAGAATACGATATGGATCACCTCAAGTTCTCAACGGTAGGTTTTTGCACTGTTCCATTGTTCACTCCCATGAATACATTCTCAGAACGTATAACCAACATAATATTCTCTTTCTCGTGCGAAGGATCTTAAAAATGCAAACTACATTGTGTTATGCATAGTTAATCCATTTCACGCTTACTTAATAATGAACTGTGTCCATTTTGCAAGACGCTTCTCAATGCGATTCTTGATGTTTTATTTCCTTATCTCAGTTTTCAATACTACTGATTCAAACAGTGCAGATTTCGCTCTAGAAAAAGGAGTCTGCTTCTGTTGTTATTTATCGCAACATATAATTGCTTTTTGTTCCATTGCTTATATAAACGGATAGGGAAATTTCATTTCAGGTCAACTTAAGTCTCTCTTTTATCAAAACTGAAAGAGCTTTTCTCTTGACACCAGAAGAAGGGAATGTGTTCGGTCTGTACTATACAGATCTGATTTTAAAGGAGATTTATTCCATGCTGGCTCAAACATTGGTTTCTTGAAAAAAATTGATCGCCCTTATTTAAAGAGTGTTGCAATGCTAATGGTAATTACGGCCTTTTTTGTGCAAATACGGGACAGCATTAACTTTGGAATAAACTTTAACTAAACTCTAAACCAGCAAATGTAATGATAAAAATGGAAAACATTTTGAGATTTTTTTGTCAGATTAAGATTAGGCTCTGCGTATTTTAATTTTCTCATTTTATTATGTCAGTACATGTCCTGAAAATGAAAATGTCATATGATACTTGGCTTTAATTGTTAAACACAGCTGCTGTTTCTTTAGAATTTAGTTAAAGACTTAGATTTGTATCCCGGCGTGATGGATTAAATAATGTGCCTTTTTACTTTCTGACTTAATATCTGACGAGCTGAAGGGATGTTCTTAACTTTAAGCATCTAATCAGTGACTATTTTGTCTGCTTGTATCTTTACGCATTCATACTAATATCAGTGTTTCTGTATACAGTACAGTGAATGAAAAACTGACACCAATGCCCGTTTTTTTCTTTTTTCTCTGTGAGGGTCATCTGAAATTTTCCGGCAATCTTTTTGAGCTATTTTGAAAAAATAGCTCATATGTCAGTGGTGTGAGCGTATGTATCTTTGTGGCTTTGTATCTTTGTAACTTTGTAACTTTGTAACTTTGTATCTTTGTAACTTTGTATGTTGGGATGTTTGTTGCAAGAGCCAATAAGGTTGAAGGTACTATGAGTTGATGCTAAGGAACCAATGAGATCTTGGCATCTACTTAAAAATCACATTGCTAAAGGTCGAACAAGGGCACTTTAAGACCGCCATCTTGATTCTTTACAATTTGTTTGTCTTTTATTATGGCTACAGGTATTTGGAAACATTATATTAAATATCTTCATGATTCAAACGCTGTGTACAGTGATGCGGCTGTTTAAGGGTTCATATTTTAGTGTGGATGCTACTTCAAGACATTTCTGACCGAATTTGGCTATCGCGAACAGTACCGCGCACGTATTTATGAGTTGTGTTTCACCTGCTTCAAGGTAGAGTATAAACGATCATATATTTTCAAAGCTCTTCCAGTGAAGCAATAATTGATATTTAGATATGGACTTTAATTCTAAAGTATACGGCCTATAAAATGTGGTTTTAGAAGTTTGAAAAGCAGCTTTTTTTTTTTTTAAAGCTGTACCGAGTATTGTTAATCCTGTAAACAAGCTGTAGAAATATTCTCTCGCTTACAAAGTTCAACAGACCTTTTTCGTTCCGGCAAAACAACAACAAAAAGGAATAATAAGTGAACAACATGATACATCCTTCCTGCATACTAAGCATTATAGTTATTGAAACGTATTTTATTTAGTAAAGATGCGTATAAACTTAAGTAGAAACAGTAGCGTTAGGGAATAAAATTGGAAGAAGCTAGTTGACACAATAATCAGGTACTGCTTTATTGAGTGGAGTAACATGATATGAGCAGAAATATATTTCGGCAGTTTGATAATTTTCTTGGAAGTTAATAAATGTTAGGCTATCAACCTTGACGTTGCATGAAACATAATTTAATTGCAGATGTTGTAATAAGGCCGAGGTGATTTCTTAAAATCGCTTGAGAAAATTTTGTAGTAAACAATTTGCGTTTTTTTAAAGTACGAATTGTAAATGGGCCAAAGACCAACATCTTCACATGCAAATCGTGTGCATGAGTTATTTTTATAATTCTGTTTACTCGATTACTGTGTGATAACTCGAATTCCCTCACGTACGAACCACGGAAGGGGGCAAAGTCCAACACTTTCACGTGCCATCTGTGTGACTGTACATCTCATGCAGATTGGCTTTTCACAATAGTAATAGTGACTTGAACGTATAAAGGCCTGTTTCGTTTAGTAACCAATGCCCTAAAAAAGGCTCTTGTCTTTTAAGAAGCAATAGCTTTTAAAACATGAAGAAATAAGTTGTCGGAGTTAAAGACTGTCTCACAAATGTTAATAAATGTTAGGTTATCAACCTTGACGTTGCATGAAACATAATTTAATTGCAGATGTTGTAATGAAGCCGAGGTGATTTCTTAAAACCGCTTGAGAAAATTTTGTAGAAAACAATTTGCCTTTTTTTTTTTTAGCGTGCGAATTGTAAAAGGGCCAAAGACCAACATCTTCACGTGCAAATTGTGTGCAAGAGTTATTTTTATAATTCTGTTTACTAGTTTATTGTGTGATAACTCGAATTCCCTCACGTACGAACCACGAAAGGGGACAAAGTCCAACACTTTCACATGCCAGCTGTGTAACTGTACATCTCATGCAGATTGGCTTTTCACAATGATAAATAGTAACTTGGACGTATGAAGACCTGTTTCGTTTTGTAACCAATGCCTTAAAAAAGGCTCTTGCCTTTTAAGAGGCAATAGCTTTTAAAACATGAAGAAATAAGTTGTCGGAGTTAAAGACTGTTTCACCGAGTAGAATCGCACGTGAAAACCTCGTGAATTATGATGACGCAACCATCTACCTCAATGATAAAAATCCTGGTATTTCGTAACTATTTAGCATTCGATGAGTCACATTTTGGCTTAAGAAACTCCGAGGAAACCGTAGAGTTTTCCTTCTAATCAACGTCTGGTGAGTAGAAATTTATTTTACTTTAGCAATTTGTTTAACTTGCACCAGATGTAACTAGGAAAGACAGAGGAAAGTGAATACATAGGTTGAGGATCGACTCAGCTGAGCGTTTCGGGTTTTCATGTATGTAGCGCAATACCCAATTTCGCACAAAAACCAAATCTACATTTAGGATGAAAAAGGTAGATTCATCACTCTTGGTAAGGTTACACCGAAGTATTATAGTTACACTGAAGCATTCAAAATAGCTCATGCACGTTGAACGTGCCTATGTTTTCTTTAATGGTAACTGTCCACGAACCTCTCTATTTTTTTCTTTAAAGTGGACACCAAACCGGGAAAATGAGCAGAATGTTATTATTGTACAAGTACAGTTTTTCAGTTGTAGCCTCTCATAGAGGGTTAAGTAAAATGTCCAGAATTGCGAACGAGAGTCAATTAGTCAAATAAAGATTCCAAGTTAAAATTGCTTATTATAAGTCCTTTGTTCTGACCATTTGAAATTCCATCTCTATTTCCGTTTTCAACTTAAAACTGAAAAATGGATACTTTTCCTTAAACCGAAAAAAACAATTTAATGTTAACGTAAGTACCCATCGGTAAAATATAGAGCAATTCTATTTAATCAACAGCATTGTGGTACAACAGAAATAGGTCAACACGCTTGTTAATGCATTGATCATCATGATGATATCTACCATACCAGGCGGGTATCCGCCATCTTATGAAGGCGGAAGAGCGAGAACCGGGTAGTTAGAAGCTTATTAGTATGTCCTGAAAAATTGTTGCTTTGAGTTTAGACTGAGACTTGCTACAAGTCGACCCCCACAAGTTTGGCGAGCGGGCGAGCTTTTTAGGCCAGGAAGTGGCCGACTGAGCGACGAAGTCGCGAGAGGTCGTCCCGCGCCAATATAATTAGGGAGCTGAAAGCAACGACGACGGCGACGGCAACGAGAACAGCAAAAGGAATAGGTTTGATTAGCAAAACAAAAACTTTGCACGTGCATCACGCTTTCCTGTACATTTCTTTGCCTTCGTTGCACGACTACAACGTGAAAGTGCCTAAATGGTAAGCTGCAAAGCTAGCGTTTCAACGCGAGTTCGTCAAGGAAGTTGGACTGACAGAGCGAACAAAAAGGGAAGACACTGGGCGGGAGGGTACATTCATAACAAATTACTTTATTAATTTTTCATTGCGCCACAAAGCAGTCAGATAACGTCCCTAGCATTGTGTTGTAAATTTTCAATGAAAAGCTCTCAGGGGAGCGGATATAAGGTATTTACATTTCCTTTCGACTGCAAACTGGTCCAAGGTCATTGCCGTGCCAAATTTGTGCGGACATAACCGACCTAAGATAAAATGTGTTATTAGGCAGCTGTTACTTAAAACTTATGGTGTAACCTCTAACGAATGGCATTAATATTTAGAGTTTGGCTTGGATGTACGCCAGACTTTGGCTGTTAACTATGTACGACGTTACAATTTATGCAATACCTGGTCCTTCAGACATTGATTAATGCTTTGCGTATTTCTATTCAGCTTTTCGGAGGTCATATGTAGACACAAGTGTTTCAACACTAACCAGGTTTTGGTTTTTAGTTTGACAAGGGATAGTTTCAGTTAAAATCGAAATTACCATAACAACAGTAAACCTATAAAAAAATTATGAAGAATGATCTAGACCTGGAAAGACATTAATATAGAAATACACAAGCATAAAATTTTAACTTGGAGCCGACATTCAAACTGTTAAACGCAACAAGTTCATTGTTTCCAAATAAAGAAACTCATTTCTAAGTATTTGCGCCATTTTCTGGAACCTTTGGTTACACAGTATTCCGGGAAAGTATTCCGACAAAAGGTGATTTTATAAAGACACTCTTTGTGTGTGTGTTTTTTTTTTTTTTTTTTGACTAAACTTGGTACACGAAGTGGTGGTATTTGGCATTATAGTCTGCTAAGTCCCAATACGAGACGCGTAAAGAGAATATTTATATTTATATTCATCTGCTCATCATATTAACTTAAAAAAGTACATGGGACTATGAAAAATAAAGCTAAGTCGAAGACATAAGAGACGTTAAGAATCACGTTTACCGTCCGATGCAAGTTGAGTTGACGATTTCTCAAATTGACAAATGGGCTGGTAAATGCTGGTAAATTCTTACGGATGAAACTGACACGAAACGTGCTAATTTGTCCGTAAATGTAATCAACTGAAATCGAAACGTGTGAGGAAAACTTGGTCAAGCGGTAAAATTGACGTTGATTCTTAAAAAATGTTGCACTGTATGAAGAGAGTCCATCGATGGGACGTCAAATTTTTTCCTGAGAAAGTACAGTCCGTAACTGAAAACTAATAGGGAAACATGGCCAAAAAAAGACAAAAACAGAAAACACTGGTAGATACAAGTGATGCTTCGTTTTTTGCTCCAGAAATATTTATTTGTGCTTTTATCTCTTTTGAGGGACTGCGATTTTGATCATAATTCCTGTGCAGCTGGAGGAATGAGAAAATACTGGATCACTTTGACTGGAAAATAAGAAAAGGACCTACTGTAAGCGTTAATACAGGACCGACAAATGACAATTCAGGTGAAAACAAATGTCAAATTTTTTAACACTGCTTCAGTGCAGGTTTCAAGTGAGATGTTTTCACGGACTTTTTAGCACCGATCTTCTCCAACTTTATCTTCATCATATATTAGACAATTATTAGATGAGGTTTTGTGATACCGGAATAATTAAGGTCGAGGTAAGTGTTATCAGCCGAACCGAAGGCCGAGGCTGATAACACCACGGAGACCTTGATTATTTAGGATATCACAAAACCGAATCTAATAATCTGTTTTAAAGGAAATAACGACAAACACACCGTCGCAAGGAACCTTGATTGACACGATTGTTATCGGAAATCATTCATTGTGCGCGTACATAGCCTAGGTTTGCGCTGATTTCCAAGATTAGCTATAGGCTCTTAGCCAACGAAAAGACAAACAAGCACAATCATAGTACTTTTTTAATCCCCCCCTTTTGTAGAAATAAACGTAAAAGTATCTGAATTTTCAGCAAAATCCAAGATATCACCCATGTTAAGTGGAGTGGCAAGGTTTGTAGTAACGTCATGCCCCATAATACAACAACCTGTTGTATTGTAGGGCTATTGCTTTGTTTCTAAGTCCTAAGAAAAGTCCCTTTATTGTTTCACTCATGATAAAATAAGCCATATAAAAAGCTGGTTTAATCGCTTAAAGACTTCCTACAGCGCTTCAAGAAGCCACTGTTTTGGTCGCCATGTCCAGTAGGAAAGACTGTTTATAGTCTAAATTGAGATCGTTATACATTTACGTAAGATATGATTCATGCTCTCATAATTTCCAGTTTTCACCCAGAGAGCATAAGATGTCGCGTACTCCTCCAACTATAACTGCGATGCTTCAGCAGAAATTTGGCTATTACCGTTATCATTTCAAGTAATGGACCACTCCAGAAAATACCAGAACATACCATGCTCTTTGTTTGTCACCCCAAAATTTTTTCCGTTTCTCTTGTTTTGTTTTTCTCCCAAGAGAAACTGAAGACTGCCTATGCAAAATTTTGGGGTGACAAACAAAAAGCATTATGGTATGTTATATTTCTGGAGTGGTCAATCAGGACAAAGGGTCTTAGAGCACTGATTCATTAAACAATGTCAAGATTTTCTTTCTTTGAGCTAATTTTTTTTCCCAAATTCCAAGGAAACGGTTCATATATCCACATCGAAACGTCTCTCCCTCGAAAGTAACGAGAGAGCCTGGCTAGTAAGTCCTTGGATAAAAAGAGGCGCCAAGCGGATGACTTTTTCTACTCCATGTATGGGGACACCATCGAGTCCTTATCTGTGTTGGTGAGATCTAGAGTCAACAGTAGTGAGTCCAGAGTCTGGAGTCGTTATGGAAACCTTAAGACAAGCAACTGGACAGAGGGATGCATCGCTTTTAACTATTCCGGAAACTACCAGGTTGGATTATTAACTTTCTATAGAATGTTCACGCGTGTTCTTCTAAATTCCAATATTCAACATTAATACAAAAACACAAAAGTAACTTATTACTTAAGACCTACTGATCTCCACCTCGCAAAGCTACAAGTTTAGTCATGTTTATCAAAACCATATAATACAATACTGAACATACAACAATCATAAAGTTGTTTATTAATCAAGAGCTACTGGTCACCACCTTAAGGGATTGTCGAGGCCTCAGTATCAAGTACACACCAAGGAGTTTAAAAGTTGCCGAAATGTCTGAATTACCTGGGAAAGCGAACTAATACAAATGTGCTGGGGTTGTCTCCATTTTTGATGAGAGGTCAGCACTTACAAAAATACTTTGTATCCCAATTCTGTCTAACAGGGAATCATGGTAGGAAAATGCATACTTATAATTTTTCCCAGAAAATAGGACATGGCTGGTGTACAGGCGCTTCATTTTGAAATATTAAATCTTTTATTGTTTACTAGAAGACCGATGCAGTACGTTCTGTATGTGTTAACTATTTCAGGTTATAATCGAGGGTACAGCTGGTCTTTCGTACACAGGCGACATTGCTGTCGATGACATAAGTTTTCAGTAGCAACGTAACATGTAGTACTGGAATGAAACTCCTGTATCCTGAAATGTTTGGAGGTATGTTTTTTTCATCTCCCCAAACTGTGGCGAAAAGGTCTCTCGAGATAAAACTTTAATTTACAACACTAACAATTTTGTACACGTACTGTTTTCTTCGCAATTCAATGCCCTCGGCGTTTATCTAAAACCTGCGTATCCAACCCGTCGTTTAATCGCAGTGCGGCGCTTATAAAGAGGTGCCGAATGCAATGTCAATATTAACTTCTAACAAACAAAACAGCGAGTAAAATGAGAAAAAAAAGTGAGTGAGCAAACTGAAAAAGGTAATCTGTTTGTCATTTATATTGGCTTTTTACAAAAAACTGCCACCACCAAAACCACTACCAAATTGATAACACTAACCATTCCTCCATCAATATTGGGTTCCTTGCAACGCCGCCACCACTTCAACCACCACATTTATTACTTTTCCTCCATCGACACCAGGAGCGGATCTGGGGGAGGTGTGCAGGGGTGCGCACCCCCCCCCGTGATGACCTGCGGTTTTCTAATACAACTGGTTTTCTGGTTTATTGGTGTTGAAGTAGAGCAAGAGACGAGTGCACCCCTCCTAAAAAAATCCTGGATCCGCTCCTGGGCCCGGTTGCATAAAACACCCGTAACAACTTCGGGTATACGTACGAGCATTCGTAACTTAAGTGAGTTGCATTAAATCACTTAAGTGGTCCATTAGGGAATTCACTTTGTGCTTGCACTTACGATTCTCGTAAGTGTTCACTTGAGTGTCGTTTAAGCAACAGAAATTGCGGGAGTTGCATAAAACTTTTTTCACGGAAAATATAGCACGTAAATTTACGGCACCTATGTAGGTCCCGTATCGTTACTGTTTTCACTAAAGTTAACGAGATCTTCTACTGAGAAGTGAAAAAGGAATTTCTTCACGTAATTCGTTCTAATGCTTTGTTAACCTCTGATGTACACTTTAAAGCCAACGTTGTGAAAAAAAAGAAGAATTATCATTTTCAGGAGACATTGAAGAAAAATAACGATTGCATGCAAATTTCATTTTTGAGAGGCTTAAAAGTGTTCGCAACGACTTAAAACCTTCTTTACACTCACCGATGGTTAGCTTAAAAAAAAGTGAGTCATTAATAAAAGTACCATATCAAAGTTACGTGTGCCTTTAAAGTGACCCCGTAAATTTACCACGTAAAACAGTAACTTACAGGGAGTGCTAAGTGCGTTTCATGCAACACCCGTTAGTGTACCCATAATGGGTTTTGTAAGTGACCTCCTTAAGTGGGCACTTAAGTGTAGGTTTTATGCAACCGGTCCCTGGACACCACCACCATTTCTTCGTATATAATGCTTTCCTCCGCTGCTACTATAGCAGCCATTACACATCAATAAACCTCTGCAAGCCTCTACGATTAGTCAATTTTTCATGGCTCGCGTACTGAAGACTCGGCGTGGTTTCTTTTTACTTTTAAGCTGTTTTTTCGTGCTCATCCGGTCAGTTTCTCTTTCAGACAGCCACTCCACAACAAATCCATGTATTAAACCAAATCCTGTAAAAGTACGTTAAGGAATATATTTCAACCCCGAAGAAAATAATGCTGAGGACATTACTGTCTTAAAAGGATGCTCTAAATAAACTATGACATTATCGATGTAAACCTAACTAGAAAACTTTTAAAACTTGATAAACCACCTTTTATTCATGATATCAAGAAAACTAACGATTAATGAATTCCTGCCCTTTTTAATGAGGTCCTTCCAAAACGGAAAAACATCCCCAATATACTACTTGAAGGCTCTTTAGGTACTTCTCTCGATACCTTTATTTGGGAGGTTTCTCAAGCCGATATAATTTTAGCACTCTGTCAACACAGTTACGTCTACATCTTAGAGGTGCCTTAATTCGTCAATCCGCAGTTATCTCATGCTACGTCTGTCCATCTAATAAGAGCAGGTCTTGCAGCCTTCTCAAAGAGAGTATTTCTACAATCATAAAAAAATGACCTCAAGTAAACGCCGGGGCGTTCAACTCCAAATAGGCTTTGTTGAGTATGCGTTTAATCAGGGGCTTACGTTTCATCAAGAAAATAAGGTAAGAGTTGTTTGGGATTATATTTATACTGGCCTCTCTGTTGTGAACTTTAATAGTGCTATTCATTTATTAGTATTTTTTTTAAATTTTTATTCCAGCAAACTGTTCCTTTAACAAGAGTTTCTGCGGATGGCGGAAAGTTGCATGGGACACTCAGTTTGATTGGTCCATAGGGAAAAACTGGAACCCTAAGCCACGGAATTGGGCCCAGATCCGACCACACTGGTACCTAAATATGTTCCAAACACGTTTTTTTAGACAATCACAGTTAGAAACGAGGCTGACTATAATACGAAAACTTTTTGCGAACGAGATAGGTGTCATTAATCAAGGCGAATAGAACCCTTCTTCATATCAACAAGGTCGAATCAATAACTGTTTTAACCCTCGGACGTACACGCAAATTCATACCCCCCACTGTAGGTACAGGCGGGGGTGGATGGAGATATTTTAAAACGATTTTGACGTCACCAACAATGGTCGCCATCTTGACTGCCATCTTGGATTTTACCAAAATTAGAAATCAGCTTAAAACCGCGAGAAAAGACAATTTTGTGCTCTATATGAAACATAACACATAAATAAGCACTTTGCATGATTTTAGTCAGAAAATTTACTTTTGTTGTTGTTGCAAAAGGTTGAAAAAACATGTC
>CALNXK010000074.1:2257500-2324726 GCA_942486035.1 Porites lobata | reverse complement strand
GCGACGAGGAGAGACAGAAAAACCTCTGGTTACCTTGACCTCGAATCTCACTTCCATGCAGACGACAGGGTCAGGATCTGACCCTCGGGCGTTGATTGGTTGATATTTTTTCAAACGCGCAAACCAATTTGATTGGCTCGTTTAATTGTAACTACCGAGGGGACGCTGAGGATTTTCACACCTCATTTTGCCTCTCTCTACTAGGGAAGAAAATTGTTTGTATGCTTCACTCGCAATAACATTTGCACGGGACCAAGGCACGTAGAGGCACGCTATGGATGTTGTTCCTGAAAGAATATTCGAAGAAATTTTGACCTCGGTACTTAATGAGCGCTTTCCCGAGTCTCACTGAGCAACAAAAGAAAGCTTTGTTCGCTGCGTTGAGTCGAAAGGATGTGTTCACCATTTTATCAACTGGACATGGAAAGTATATTTTCTGTTACAATACTGTCATTCCATTAAATAAACTAACTTGTTTAGGGCAGCAAAATAAAAAGTCTCCGAATACGGAATGAAAGTTTCCTTGTAGGAAAAAAAAACATACAACTTTGTACAAGTGCGTAATCATTTTCGGTGCAGCTTGATTTCCCTGCGACGCCCAAAAAAGATCTAACCGACGCTATTTTTGGCATAGACCTATTCGGTTAACTCAATGTTGTACCCAATTCAAATCTCCCGGGGATAAGATTCTTTGTGTATTGCACTTGCATTATAATGTGGTATTCACATTTAAATGATATGGAAATTCCTGAAACAAAACGTTTTATTCCCAAAGGGTTTGAATTGGGTACATTGAGTTAGCCGAATAGGTCTATTGGGCCAACAAAAACCTCTGAAAGTACATTCCGAACCTTAAGGGTTTGTTGTGCTGCATGACTCTTCCTAGCGTCGCTGTTCCACAAAAAAAGGAAATGTAGCAACCAAACCAAAATGCGACCCAGATTGCCAGAATACATATTAATATTACTATTTTCAGGGGAATGCCCGCGCATCGACGCGAACGGCGCGCCCCGCAAAAGTAAACAATGTAATAAGCGCGATTGATAGACTCTTGCAAACTTTACAACTTCCCGCTGGCACACTGCCGACAGAACAGATGACAATGTTTGTGAAAAATCCTTGTTATTATACCCAAATAAATTCTGCAAATCCTGCAGCATTCGTTTGGAACAATGTCGGTTTCTTTATAAAGTGGTCTTCTTATTCCTGGACTCTTGTCGCCCATTGTTAACACATGCTTTAGCTTGACCCCGATTAACAAATCACTCTTTACCACCCAAGTGAAGATGGTTTGTTCATAACATAATTTCCCCAGGTCTACCCCCACTTAAAAAAATAGCGGCTGATAAGCACGTGTTTGCTAAGTTGCCATTGGTCACTCTTTTTATTAGCAATTTGACGCGTTTGACAGCTGTCGTCTGCATGGAAGTGAGATTCGAGGTCAAGGTAACCAGAGGTTTTTCTCTCTCTCCTCGTCGCTTACGCGACTCGTTGTCGCCGCTTCGCGGCTTGCTGTTGATTTCTTTCGCCAAGAAAAATCAAGAAAAACCTCTGGGACCAGGGTAGATTTGTTGATGATAGACCACATAAAACAGCTAGCCTTTGTGAGTTGGGGAGGTGAGGAGTGGATGCCACCCTTTTTTCCGACGTCATTTCGCGGGGAAACCAGTGGTGGCTTTGCCAAATGTCGGCTGTTTTCCCAGGCTAAGAATCAACACGTTTTTCTCCAAAAAAGTGACATGCGCCTTCTCAAAATATTTCGGTGAGGTAATTCTTAAAATAGCATTTCTTATGGAATATCCGAGCTTTTTTGTTAAACCTTGGGAATTCTTCGCTAGTGATAATAATATCGCGGTTCTATCTTAAAACTTTTTTCCTTTTTTTTTTCAATTATGTCAAATCTTGCTCTTTTGCATTCCTCTGTAGGAGTAGTCTCCCACGCAGCCGTTCTTATCTTGTCACGCAACCCGCTTCTCCAGCAAGGGGGAAGCGTTGCGAGACGAGACAAAAACGGCTTTGAGGGAGACTACTGTAAGGGTTATTTCTGCTTATTTAGCCGTACGTCTTCCCGATAGAGAGTTATCATCATAACTAACATTTTTCTGGTTGGTGTGACTGTCCATTGTCAGGTCATCGTCAACCACATGATCAACGGAGTACAACACTCACATGACTCGTGAGATACATCAATCACGTGACTAAAGGAAATGTGACAGCATCAACATATAGTTGTATCATTTACTGACCAAGTTTAAACTTCAACATGAAGCGAAGAGAAACCTCAAAAGCGACCCATCCTCCTATCTATTGAAGAAGGTACTGAAAAAAGTGCCAATGATGGCTTGAGAGACGTCTTTATTCAATGGATGTGAAACGGCACACACACATAGCGGGTGTATATATAAATGCGAAATTTGCAATATATTCACACTGTAGTTATAAGAAAAATTTAGCCATAAAGTCGCTTTGTATATTCTACAAACCGAGAATTTAGCCATTAATTAACGGCTAAATATTTTCCTTTTTATAGAAATTATTTAGCCATTAATTAACGGCTAAACATTTCCTCTATATATGTAGTAAGTGAGAATTAGCCATTAAATAACGGCTAAATATTCCTCCTATATATGTAGAGTAGGTAAAATTTAGCCATTAATTAACGGCTAAACATTTCCTATATATAAGGAGAAGGTTACACTTAGCCATTATTTAACGGCTAAATATTCCTTGTATGTAAAGAGTAGTATAGTAAAATGGGGGTCCCATCTCAAAACACAATTGATCTAAAGATTTCAACTCAAAACACAATTGATCTAAAATCCTGCACAAATAATGATAAGGATTTAACACATAACATTTCTAATAAAAATATAAATCACAAATTTCCAGATTATGTAAAGCCATTCTTAAAACAATATATTTGTTTATTAGGCCTTAACGATAATTTTGGCCATATTCATAAATATTTAGACTATGAAAATATAAAAAAAGGAGATTTGAAAAAACAAGAAAAATTTCTCCAAAGTTTGTGTTTTTTTATTGGAAAATATGGAGAAGCTGTAAAATCTGGATTTTTTAAAGATTTATCTGAGGAAGAATTGACACTTGATGTTTTTGATAATATTGATGATATTGAAAAGACAATTGATGAATATTTGGAAAGATATTTGGAGACTGCTGTAGAATACGATGAAGAATTTGAATGTCACAATTGCGTTCTTAAAATAAATAAAAAAAAATATGAAAAAAAAAGTTGACAAGGATTATCCAGGGCTAAGAAAACTTGTTGATACTTTAAGACAGTATAATGAAACATTCCACTATGAAAAAATTTACAAATATAATGAAGAAATAAATCAGCCTTTGTCTTTAAATTATAGCGACGACGACGACGACGACGACGATAGTGAAAGTGATAATGATGATTATTTAAACAGGGAAGAACTAAGAGATTATTTATATATAAAGGAAGGAGTTTATAGTGATAGTGAATACGAGTATGACTGTGATACTGATAGTGATGAATATAATTTAGAAAGTGACAGTGATAGTGATTAGAATATTATATTGTTAATTAATCTTTTGATTATAGACTTTAATGCCCTTTTTTAAAATTGATTTAAAAATATATAATCATTTTATAAAGGGACATTATGGCCTACCAATCAACCGATGGTGATTTTGATCATAATCAAGAAAAACTTGATTATGACGAGATAAAACAAAAACAAGAAGATAAAAGTATTCAAGATTATTATGATAAACTTGAATACGATCAATTAAAATTACTAGAAGAGTATGAAAAACAAAGACTAAAACAAAATTATGAAAAATATAACAAAAAACAACAGATAATTAAAAATATAAAAAAATTACAAAAAATTAACGAAAAGATGGAAAAAAATATTCCTTTGAAAGAAAGTGAAAAACCAAAAAGGTTAAGAAAAGAAAAGGAAGAAAAGAAAGAAAAGAAGAAGATTAAGATTAAATCATTTGAGGAGTATTTTGAGCAATGTATAAAAAATAAAAAGATTCCACCAGATACTCCTTCTTACTTTCGTAAAGCTCTTGAAAGAGCTATCATTGAACATGATCAAGGAATTATAAAGGAAAAATCATCTGTAGAAAATTTTGCCAATAAGTATGTCATAGAAGGCGAACACGGTTTTACACCAATGGAATTTTTTAAAAATAATGCTAAAAAATTAAAAGACTTTTTAAGAAATAATAAGAATATTAAGTTAAGAATGGTTTTAGTTAGTTTAATGGAAAAACAACTAATGGATAAAGAGCGAATAAGTGGAATAGTTGAGGATAAAGCATATTTTAATTCTGAAACAAATATTAATCTTGAATCAACAGATGAAAAAAGAATACTTGCTTCAGATATTAGACGTATTACAAATGACATTGACAAATATCAACAAAATGGAAGTGGATGGTATTTTAAAGAAATAGTTGGTCTTGAAATACATACTGCTGAATATAAACCAATGAATGGATCATCTTACATTCCTCTTCCAGAATGGATAAGTAAAAAAAGAGCAATAGTTAATATACAAAACAGAGATGAAAAATGCTTTCTTTGGTGTGTACTAAGATATATTTATCCAAGAGAGCAAAATGATGCGCGATTAACTGATTTGAAAAAGTATGAGTATAGTCTTAACACCAGAGGAATTAATTTTCCTATGAAAATAAAAGATATATCCAAATTTGAAAAACTTAATCCAGAACTCCCAGGGATAAATGATTTTTCAGTAAGTGATAACAACAAGTTTTATCCCTTAAGAATGGCGGAAAAAGATTGCCAAAATACAATAGATTTATTTTTACATGAAGAAGATGGTAAATCACATTATTCTTTTATAAAAAACTTTAATCGTTTGCTTAGAACACAAATAACTTCAAGTAAGAATGGTGAAGTATTTATTTGTAAAAAATGTTTTACTCATTACACTAAAAATGAATTATTAGAAAAACATATTTTATACTGTTCAAGCAATGAAACAGTTTCTGTTAAAATGCCGCCAAGAAAAACAAAATTATCTTTTAATAATCACAACAAAAAATTTCCAATTCCTTTTGTTGTTTATGCTGATTTTGAATGTTTTACTAAACCAATGAGTAATTGTTGCCCAAATCCAGAAAATTCTTACTCTTATAATTATCAAAAACATGAACCATCAGGATTTTGCATCTATATCAAAGGATTAAATCCTAACATAAATTTTAAACCTATTCTTTACACTAAAAAAAAACGAAGATGATAATGTTCCTGAAAAGTTTGTTTCTAAAATAGCATGGATAACAAATAAATTATACAATGATTACTACTGACAACCAATGCCTCTTAGATTAACAGCAAAAGAAGAAAAAGAATTTCATAAAGCGGAGTTATGTCATATTTGTGAAAAAGAATTTTATGAAGATGATTCAACTGCAAAAATGTTAAAAGTTAGAGATCATTGTCATTTTACTGGTCAATACCGTGGAGCTGCACATAACAGTTGTAACCTACAATGTAAAAAGCCAATGATACTTCCAGTAGTATTTCATAATCTTCAAGGATATGATGCTCATTTGTTTATTAAAGAGTTGTCTAAAATACCAGGCGAACTTAATTGTATTCCTTCAACCGAAGAAAAATATATTTCATTTTCCAAAAAAATTAAAGTTGGTGAGTATAAATCAAAAAAAACTGGAGAAACAGTTTCACTATGTTTTGAAATAAGATTTATTGACTCATTTAAGTTTCTTCAAACTAGCCTTGCTAATCTTGTTGGAAATTTACAACCAGATAATTTTATTAATACAAAAGAAGTATTTAAAGATCCAAATCTTTTAGATTTATTAACTCGTAAAGGAGTTTACCCATATGATTACGTTTCATCAATTGAAAAACTATCTGAAACACAATTACCCCCAAAAGAGGAATTCTATTCTCGCCTTAATGACGAAGATATATCAGATGAAGATTATCATCATGCTATTCGCGTATGGAATAAATTTAATTGTAAAACAATAAGAGATTATCACAATCTTTACCTAAAGTCCGACGTCCTTCTTTTATCAGATGTATTTGAAAACTTTTGAGCAACTTTTCTCAAACATTACAATCTAGATCCAGCACATTATTATACATCTCCCGGATTAGCTTGGGATGCATGTCTCAAAGAAACAGGTCAGGAATTACAGTTACTACATGATTATGATATGCTTATGTTGTTTGAACGTGGTATACGTGGAGGAATAACTCACATATCCATGCGCTATGCAGAAGCGAATAATAAATACATGGCTGATTACGATCATGATCAACCTTCAAATTATATTCAATATCTCGATGCCAACAATCTTTATGGATGGGCAATGTCACAACCACTTCCAACACATGATTTTAAATGGTTGCATGATTTAACAATCGACTCTGTAATTAATATTCTTGAACACCCAAAGAAAAATAAAGGATATATATTTGAAGTTGATTTGGTTTACCCACCCAAATTATGGAAATCACATAATGATTATCCTCTTGCCCCAGAAAAGATAAATGTTGATGGAACAGAAAAACTAATTAGTCATTTTAAACCAAGGTCCAAATATGTAGTACATTATCGAAATCTCAAACAATATCTTGAAATGGGAATGAGACTAACTGATGTCCATAGAGGAATATCATTTTATGAAACCCCTTGGATGAAACCTTATATTACAAAAAATACAGAACTAAGAAAAACTGCTGCAAACAGCTTTGAAAAAGACTTTTTTAAACTGATGAATAATTCTGTATTTGGAAAAACAATAGAAAACATAAGAAAACGACAAAATATAATACTTGTTGATGATCGTAAAAAAGCGGTAAAACTAACAACGCGTCCGAACTTTGATCGAGTAACAATATTTGATAGCAAACTTGTTGCAGTTCATATGAAAAAAACTGAAGTATACTTTAACAAACCAGTTTACGTTGGACAGGCCATTCTGGATTTGTCAAAAACACTTATGTTTGATTTTCATTATGATTACATTCGAGATAAGTACAATGACAGGGCTGAGTTGTTGTTTACGGATACTGATTCACTTTTATACCTTATCCATACGGATGATTTTTATAGGGATATAGCTCATGATATAGAAGACAAATTTGACACATCAGATTATCCACCAGATCATAAATCTGGAATACTAACAGGAGTTAATAAAAAGTAATTGGGATGTTTAAAGATGAAGTAGCAGGAAAACAAATTACTCACTTTGTTGGCCTTCGTCCGAAGCTTTATAGTTTTAAGGTTGAAGATGATAAAGTTGTTAAGAAGTGTAAAGGAATAAAAAAGAATGTTGTTAAAAATGGAATCACATTTGATGATTATATCAGATGTTTATTTTCTGGTGAAAAACAGATGAAGTCGATGAAAATTATAAGAAGTGAAAACCATGATATTTACTCAAAGGAAATAAATAAAATTGCTTTAAGTTCAAATGATGATAAACGTGAAGTAATGGAAGATAAAATACACACTTTAGCTCTAAGATGAAATTAAACAAAATGACTTTAAGTTATTTAACAATAAAATAAATGGCTTACACAAAAGAGCAGATAAAAGAATATACAGAAATATTTTTAAAATATAAAAAACAATTAGAGGAGCCACTTTTAAAAGAAAAAAAAATTTACACAGCTTGTGTTAACCCTGATTGTATTACAAACCAGCATGAGCCGCAACCCCCCGAATTTTATATTGAATCAGGTTTTTACATGTGTGAATCATGTGATTCGCTTAATGGTCATGCTCTTGGTTATTATGATCTGAAAGAGTACGATCGATTTCACTATCGTAAAAAGAGTATTTACCAGAGAAAGTACCATTATGAAAATAAAGTAAAAAATATCTCAAAAAGGTTAGCATTAACTGATGATGAGCAGTACTGTTTATACAATAAACTAATGGAAATAGAAGAAAAAACTATTTAACGAAATAAATGAACATTTTAATCGCAAAAGAATGATAAGTGTTTTTTACCTAATCAAAAAACTTCTCCAAGAAGAAATGGGTTGTGAAAAATATAAACAGATCGGACTTATGCTTTCTAAAGAAACATTTGCCAATTATGAAAAGTGGTGGGAATATTATAAAAAAGCAGCAGGGGGTTTTGGGGGATGCAATCCCCCAGGGGAATATTATAAAAATGAATTTAAAGAAAATAAAAGTATTGATTAATAATCATGCTGGAAAAAAGGTTTAATAATGCGAAATTAGGAATCGAATTGACATCATATGTTGATAATAAGCAAAATATTTGGTTTCAAGGAAAAGATGTTGCTAAGATCCTTGGTTATAGTGATACTGCACAGGCTATTAGAAAACATGTTGATGAGCAGGATAAATATAAAGGGGGCGTCGAAACGACGGGGGGTTTACAACAATCATTTTATATAAATGAATCTGGTTTTTACTCCCTTGTATTATCATCAAAATTAGAAACCGCTAAAAAGTTCAAAAAATGGGTAACCTCTCAAGTTCTCCCATCTATTCGTAAATACGGTTACTACAAACTTTTTGACAACCCAAATAATAAAATGTTTAAGATTGCAAATGAGATGGATCTTCACTGTAAAGTTGTTCAACTAATAAGGTGTTATTATCCGGATGTTATTATGGTAGCCGGACTTGGGGAAAACCAAGATACAGCATACAAAAGAATTATAAGTTGGAAAAAAGGTTATCTACGTGGACAGCCAGATCTTATGATACTTAATAATCATAAGGATTTTAATGGTTTATGTATTGAGTTTAAATCGCCAACTAATAAATATCAAATTTCAGATGCACAAAAACAAATGAAAGAAAGATATAAGGAAAATTGTTACAAATTTATTCTTAGTAATGATTACGATGATATATGTATGCAATTACATAAATACATGGCTGGCGTTCGTATTCCATGTAAATATTGCACAAAAGCATTCCTTAATAAAGAAACATTAGAAAAACATTATAACATTATCCATCGAATTGAGAAAAACATCTAATTTCTATATTTACAAATATAGAAATTAAAAGGAAAACCGTAGCCAAGGGATCAGCAGGGGCTGAACTTTTTATTATACTTTTTAACAAATCTATCTGCTAGAGGAGTCTGATCAATTATCATTTCATCTATCAACTTCATACGATCGATAAAATCTTGTTTACTCCAGTCATCTCCTCTCAGAGCTGATCTCAATTCTACAAGAACTTTTTCATACGTCGTAAATGCAATTTGCGCCATTTCCATTTTTTTCTTATAATTCTTCATTTTTGAAATACTTGCAACTAGCACCCCAGCGCCGTTTATCGCACCGAGTATTATTGGGTTAAGTGTTATTCCACCCGCCATAGTTCCCACCACTACTAATCCTCCTCCAGAAAGTGTAAGTGTTTCATCAAGCAGTTTATATCTCTTGTACGACCGCTTAAAACACCAGTATTTCTTATGATAATGGCTGTAAAAATCTTTTAGTGTTTTAATATTTGATTCTGTCAAATTTTTATCAATATGATTAAATTCAAAGATGTCTTTCATTTTAATAAATTATTATATTAATGATCCCACCAGCAGGGGGGTGGAGGATTGAGTGTCCAGTAAATGAGCCCGGTTAAATTACCGAGAAAAGAACATTGTTTAAAAGGCGAATCAAATACATAAACTTTACCTCGCCCCTTTCCATATTTATTCCATATTTCATTAAAAGCCCAACTGAATATTTGATGAACAGCGGCAATTGATAGTGTCGGAGGAAACGCATTTTTGCAATCATCGAGAATAAGCATTATATAATCCAAAGTGGCATTTTTATTTAAATAATGTGCGAGAAGAAACTGATAAACAAGACAAAATCTGATAAAATTAGGATTAATATCATCGCGTTTATAACGAGGAAAATAGTGATTAACATACTCAACAATATTTTGCAACATTTTATATATTAACATATATTATTTAAGTAGTAACTTTTTTTCAGGGGGTTTTATTCTTTGTGCGGCGTAGCTAAGGGAGGGGGTCATAGGGGGAACCGTAGGTTCCCCTATACTATATAAGATCCATTTAACTTTTCTTGAAGCATTACTTTGTGAAATTGAATAGAGTCAAAGTCGTAAAAGTTTGGAGAATACATTAATTTATTTAACACTCCATCTTCAGTTGTAAACTTCCAACGTTGATTAACATTGTAGTGAACAGCCGGTATAGTTATTGTTCCGCTATAGTTACTTATTTTAACTTTTGTGACATCTGAATCAAAATTTTCTGTTAGCCATAAAACAATTCTTTTTCCATTAAAACTACTTGGCATGGTAAAACTTAGAGTTATTTTATTCAGATTTAATTTTACTAAATTGTTTGTTTTGTCATAATTTAATTTTACTAAAATATTATTGTTTGTTGACATATATTTAGTTAGGGTAAAATTCCTATTTTTCCAATGAGTAAAAACAATACATAAAGTAGATTTGGAAGAATGCGAGGGAGAAAAAGTAATATCATAGCCATTAACATTTAAGCCATCTTCTCTTATTCTACTTAGGTCTTTATCGGGTAGTGAAATATTAGGTTTTAAAGAATTGAAAACAACTCCATATACACCCATACTTAATCTATAAATATTCGCATCAGTAAATTCATAGAATTCACTAAAGTATAATCTGTGAATAGCGTTTGCGGTGTAAGGAGCTAGTTCTTTTACTAATGCAACTGTTGCAGCACTATTGTCATTTTGTCGCTCAAGTTTGATATTTCTTATTGCTTTTTGATTTGCGTTGATGTTGACATTGTACACCACTTGGGTTGGTGAAATATCAAATGCGGTGTGATAGTCGTAAACTTTATCCGGATCGATATTGCTAAATGTTCCCACAATTCCATAAGTAATTATATAAACTCCCAGAAACTGTCTCGGATACACAGCCAAGTCAGTTCCATCTTGTGGTATATTAACCAAAATGTGAAGAAAGAATCTATTTCCAGTTGACAACTTCTTGAAATTAACTATTATTCTGTGATAATACATAAATGCTGGTTGTCCATTTGATTGTGTGTACCTATGAGATAGTTTCCTTACACTTTCATTTTCAATTGATAATCCTGTTGAAGTTCCTTTGTCTACACTTATTTGAGACTTATGCCACAGTTGATAATCAGTGTTGAGTATTTCCAAACACAGTGTGTATTCGGTATTTGCAGTTAACCTGTAAAAGTTGATTCCCATTTTGTACTTATACCCACCTTGGGAATTTTTGTATATAGTCGTATAAAGAACTTTGTGATTATAATCGTGAAAGTTGCCTTTACTAGGTGCTAAGTCATCTATCTTTGTTATATTAAAGGAGTTTCCTCCATCTATTTCATCCGTCCATTGATCCGAACTTGACATAAGATAAGCAAACTGGTTGTTGTAATGACTTGGTTGAACTGCAGTGTGATGAACTAGTTTGTCAGTGTAATCTTTAGTTACCGCATCATTGACTTGAGTTGGCTTACTAAGATTTATTATTTTATTATTACCAACATTAAGGTTTCCAGTCATAGCGACAGTACCATCTTTTTCCAAATAATCACTCAAATCTGGGGCACCTGTGTTATCATCCACATATTTCTTTGTTGCAGCATCTGTGTTTGATGTTGGAGCTGCGAGACCAACTATTTTTTTGTTTCCAAGATTTAGGTTATTAGTCATTGATACACTTCCATCTTTTTTTATAAAAGAACTAGTATCAGGTATTGAGTCATCCACATACTTTTTGGTTGTTGCATCTGTGTTTGATGTTGGTGGTCTAAGGTTAATTATTTTTTTATTATCCATGTTTAGATTATTAGTCATTGCAGATGAACCATCACGGGCAACATACTTTAAATCTGTAAAAGCTAATGGTGTTGGTTGATTACCTCCATTTGGAGCTGGTAGATTAAATATTCGATTATTAGCCATATTGAGATTACCTTTCATTGGGTATGAGCCATCTCTGTCAAGAAATGTGTTGTCTACGTATTCTTTTGTGGGCGGTTCTTTTCCGTCCAGTGGTGTGCTAAGATTTGTAATTCGGTATGTATTTTTCATATCAATGTTTGAATCAACTGACAATCGCGATGTTGCACTGGATTTATCATCCACATACTTTTTGTTTGCTGCGTCATCATTAGCTGTTGGTGCGCCAACTTTAATTATTTTATTATTATTCATGCTTAGAGTGCCAATCATTGTTCGGGAACCATTTCTATCAAGAAATCTGCTGTCTGAGTATTGTTTTGTAGCCGGTTCATCCGCGTCAACCGGATGTTTGAGGTTAAGAATACGATATCTATCCTTCATATTTATATTTGAATCAACTGTTAATCGTGATGTTGCGGGTGATCCACCTCCAGAATTATCATCAACATATTTTTTTGTAGCAGCATCAGTATTATTACTGGGTGCTCCTACATTTGTGAGTTTTTTTCCACTTATATCATAATTTCCATCTGCGGTTAGACTAAAACCAACTCCTGGAGCGCCCTGAATTCCTTTAGCAAAGGGATGATCAAAAGATTGCTCGTTAAATATTCCCATCTACATTATGTTTATAGTATTTTATTAAAGGGGGGCAGTAAAGTTTTTTGCAATACGTTTTTTTGGTTTATCAATGTATAGAAATGAATAAGGTTTTTTAGTTGCCGTTTTATAATCTTCTTTTTTAACTCCCAACTCAGATGATATCCTATTGGATTCCCTCGATGATGGAAATTGGTAAAGGCAGTAGTGAGAGCAGTTTAAACGAATATCTTTAGGCGTTTTATAAAAAGATTGACTGAGGTAGATTACAGAGCAATTCTTATGTCGACCCTGAATAAAATAATCAATCAGTTGTCTCTGGTTTTTATCACAAACGTAGTCATCGAATATCACAAGTTTTTGATTGTCTTCGTAATCCATTTCTGTAACCGGGGTTATTTCGTCGTTACTCGCATGAAGTATTTCATAACCGAGTTGGCTACTCATTTCTCTCATTTTCTGAATTAACTTTTGATACTTATCCTGCTCTAAATTTCGCGCGTAAAGATAAATCTCATCATAGTACAACAGCGGTTTAATTAACATGTGATATAACAGATTAGTTTTTCCACTTCCACTGTTTCCACAAATTAACATCCGAAATGTATCTGATGGCATGTAAGGAAACAACTGTTTATATTTTTTATCTGGGTTGTCATTGGTATCATAGTTTGGTATTTCCATTTATATAAAAGTTACATAATATCCTCTCACGTAGGTTCCCTTAATATAATAAATAGATAAATGGATATTGAAGAACACAAAAAACTTGCAAAAAATAAACTTGAAGCTGATGCTTTGGTACGACAGGTGAGAGATGTTATAAAAACAACAAAATGGCAAAAACAAGATGCCCGGGAAGGTTTTAAAGAATCATTTCAACCTTTAGTTTCTCAGTTTGAAAAACCTGAGGACCCAAAAGCAACTAATATTTTCACTCAAAATCAAAAAATAATAGAAAATCAAATCCAAGCGATTAAAGATAAAAAAAACAAAATAAATGTTAGAAAAGAAATTGCTAAATCTTTACAAAGACTTGCTGATATGGGAGAAGTTTCAACTTTACCTAAAAAACCTGAAGAATTAGACCCATGGTATAAAACATGGGCACCAGATCAAGAAGACTCAGATCAAGAAACTTGAAAAAAATATAGAAGACAAATTGCTGTAAATTATATGGAGGAAAAATTTAATGGAGAAGAACTTGAAATGTTAAAATTTTACGGCCTCACATTACCAAGGGATTTTACTTTAACTAATGTAAAAACTTTGGAAAACCAATACCAAAATTTAAATGATAATATTAAGGAATTAAATGGGCGAATTTTAGGAAGAAAAAATACTAAAAAACCATCACCATTATATATTGAAGAAACTAACACTTTAAAAAAAACAATAGGTACTTTATACAAATATCGAAATACAATTGGTGAATATTTTGATGAGATTAATTATAAAACAGGAAGCGGTATTAACTTTTATAACTCGCCCCAACAATTACTAAAAAGACTTGAATTACTTAGTGGATCACTTGCTGCAGGAAACAATGGAGTATTGCGTGAATACATTCAAATCGTTCATCAACTAAAAAATATCGGGGTTTTAAATAATAACCAACTTAATAAACTATTAAAAAGCACTCCTTTGAATATATAATCATTAATTAAAAATGGAAGAACGAGCTATTCACATTTCTTCGATAAACAGGGAAAAAAGAGGAACAAGCAGACCTGGTGATTTTACAATAAAGTTTAATCCACCTCTAAAACTTGACCCTGAAATGAAACACCAACTTGCTCTTGATCGGCTGTCTATGACTTATTCTTGGTACAACATTAGAAGTGATTACGGCAACAATAAAATCAAATACACACATGATGGAACCAACTGGCAAACAATTACTTTTACAGATGGAATGTATTCCTACTCAGATATTAATGATTACATTCATCAATACATGGACCAAAAGTCTCATCACACAAAAGATTCGGGTGGAAAAAAGACTTATTCAATCAATCTAACTTTTGTGTTGTCTACCTATCGCGTGTTACTATCACTTAATGGCAATTATCAACTTGATCTAAGAGGAACAAAATTTGGAGACTTGATTGGATTTGAAAAGAAACTTATTACAAAAACAGAGTATGGAACAAAACTACCAAATATCACAAATTCGATTGATGTGTTAAATATCAACACAAGCGCAATAACTGATAGCATTGTAAATGGAATAAATACAAATACTATTGCTGTGATACCAACAGACAATCTAACAAGGTCTTATCCATTTACGTTTGAACCAAAAAGACCATTATATTGCTCTTTATCATCATTTAACATTGCTGAGATGAGAATATATGTCACGGACTCTCTTGGAAGACCAGTAAATTTTAATGGTATTGATTGGTTTATGACTTTGATACTTCACTCTATGTAGTGGGGGGGGTTGCATCCCCCCAAAACCCCCCTGCTGCTACGCGTGACTCGTTAATGAGGGAGGGGTATTTTGTATAACTATTAAAATAAAATGATGCGTCAATCAGAATTTAAAATGAGATTCGACCCTGAATTAGGAAGAAATACAAGACAACATATTTATGGAGAAGGAATGATGGATGTGTTTAAATCGTTTGGTAAAAAAATATTTGGAAAGACAATGAAAAAAGCTGCTAAAAAGGGTGCTGAAAAAGCATTGACAGCGGCTGCAACAAAAACTGGTGAACATGTTGGTAAAAAGGCTGGTGATAAGATAGTGCAAATGCTATCCAAAAACCCCCCTGCAAAAAAAGTTACTTTTAATGAAAATGTTAAAACAATAAATCCAAGTGAAAAAGAGTTAAATCAAACTTTAATTAACCTTCTTAGTGGAGGATCAACACGTAAGAGAAAATTATATAATTATTAAAATAAATGAAGTCTTTTAGAAATCCAAAATATTTAGAAAGATATGAGGATGTTGTTTATGACCTGGAACAGACTTTAGCATTACCTGCAAATAACGCTCGCCAAATTAAAACGGGTCTTAGATTTGTTACTGATAACACCGGAGAAACTACTCCTTTTGATTGGTATAACGCACGATTATCAATGGATTTTAAAGTAAATAAGATAGCTGGAACAGCTATTGCAGCTAATGACCATAACGGAATTGTAAATGGTAGTAGCGCATTTATAGAAAATTTAAGTATTCTAGCAAATGGCCGACAAGTTTATGATTGTAATTATGCAAATCATGTTGTAAACATTAAAAATTTGCTTGAGTATAATCCTTCATATGCTCAGAGTGTTGCTACAAACGAATTTTATTTTCTTGATACTTCAAGAGCTGCAGAGGAAAGACCTGCTCAAGCAACTTATAATAAAGGTTTTCATGCAAGAAAATTACAATTAGGTGCATCAGCCACAGTAAACTGTGAAATTCCTCTTAATAGATATTCTTTCTTTGAAGCATTGGAAGACAAATTACTCCCAAATACAAAAATTGAGCTAAATATCGAGATTGAAAAAGATGCAAATTTAATTTTTCAAGGAGCTGATGATTGTAGAGTTATTATAACAAGACTACAACTTTTTATTCCAAAACTTACGTTTAATTCAGAAGGACAAAAGTTGTACATGGAAAATTATCTTAAACCCTACAAATGGACATATTTGAATGAAGTAGTAGGGCGAGATAATGACACTCAACAGCAAACAGGGCAATTTAGAATTACAAATGGTATTTCAAAACCAAGGCATGTATTTGTTTTTGGAATTGATACGGCAAGAATTGATTCTCAAACGGCGAATCCATTTGTATACGATACTTTTGATCTGCCAAATAATGCTAATATATCAAGATGTTACCTGGAAGTTGCAAATGGAAACGAATACCCAGATATTCACTTTAAACCTTCTACAGATTTGTCAAGAGTTTTTAGAAATGTGATGTCATATGTTTATGCAAATAATGATTATCAAGGTGGAACATTACTTAATAGAAGTAATTTTAAAACTTTATTTCCTTTTGTTTATTTTGACCTGACAAAACAAAAAATGGATATCAAAGATGGAGTTACAAAATTGGCATTTCATTACGAGTTGTCTGCTAATCCAAACGCTAACTATAATTTTTACGCGCTAGTCTTACATGAAAGAATAGCAGAAATATCACAACAAGATGGAAAACTATTACTTCGAGCATAAACCCCCTTTTTTACGCAGCATATGATTTAATATATAAATAAAATAAAATGGTAAATCCTTTTGATATATATCCGCCTGTAACCTTAGAAAAATATCCTTTTTAAAAGAAAATAAATACTTTGAATATTCCATAAACTTAACTCCGTCACAAATAAAAGAATTTAGAAAAAACAATATTGTAACTTTAGACTTTACTTCTAATAAAGTACCTTTTAAAGTTTTTCTCACAAATGCCCAAATTAAAAAATTAGAAGTTGCAAAAAAATTTCAAAGAAAAGTTGATTTAAAATTTATTAAAACTCAGTTTAAAAAAACTTTGCCCTATGTTACTAGTTTAAATCGTTCTTTGATTAGGCAGTGGGGTAAAGATCAACTTGAGATTTTAAAAGCAGAAAGTAATGAAAAAGCAAAAACATTAAAGAATTTAAAACTGCAAACCCAACTTGAAAATTTAAAAGCAGAAAATATTGAAAAAGCAAAAACATTAAAGAAATTAAAACGTAAAAATGCTAATAAAGCTCAACAAGATGAAATTAGTTTTGATGATTTTATTAAAAATACAATGAAAAAATATAATAAAACTAAGCCTAAAAAAAAAAGAACTTTCAACAATAATTTAGGTAATCTTTTCACTAAAAATTTTATATAACCAATTAAATAAAAATGGCTAATTATTTTGAATATGGTGTAACACTTACAGATGGGCAAAAGTCAAAACTGGCTTCTGCAATATTAAATAAATCACCACTAACTCTTCGTTTAAAACATACTCATCTTCGAGGTTCTGATGAGTTAATGTTGACTAAAAGGCAAATTAATAAAATAGGAAAATCACTGAAAGATGGCACGGGATCAGATATAAAAATAAGTAAAACTCAGATTAGACACTTAGTAAAACGGGGTGGAAACTTATTTTCATCACTTGCTTCTCTCGGAGCAAGAGTACTACCATTTGCAATAAAAGGAATTTCAAAAGCTGTTCCTGCATTAGCAACTGGTGCTGCGACGGCTTTAGGAGAACTTGGAATAAATAAAATATTTGGAAAAGGAATTACAATTCCCCCAGAGTTTATCCCGATGTTGCCAGCTATTGTAAGAGAATTTACCAAATCACAAATAAATCAAATTAATAGAGCTTATCAAACAGGAGGTCGACTGGTTATAAAACCAACTCGTAAACAGATAGAAGGAGGATTTTTAGGCACTCTTGCTTCTATTGGAATTCCAATTGCAGTTAGTCTGGTATAAAAGATGTTTGGTGGAGGACTTCAGGTTGATAGACGAGGGCCATCTAGTAATACAAGAAAGTAGTCATAGAGGCTACACTAGGTCCTGACCAATCAGAGCGCAGCAGATTTGGTCTCGACCAATCAGAATCGCGCATTTGGCCCATGTGACTTTTTGACGTCACAAATCAAGGTTTTAACCCACGTGACCCCCTAGGAATAAAGAACACGCACACACAAGAGTTGAATCTGCATTCTTCACATAGTTTTAATGACCGCGTAAAGCCCTGGATACAAGTGGGACGTGTGTGACGCCCTAGTGACATCACGCCCATTACAAATCTAATAGCAAATCGAGTTCGTCCCCAATCCTCTGGTAACCGTAGGGATAACTGGATCGGGTGGCGACCTCGATGACGCGCTTGTCAAACACCAACCCATACTGCTTCACGCGCGGAACCACTTGAATTTGTTTCTGTTCCAAATCTCGTTTGAAATAATAAGGGTTGGTCAGGTTCAAATTGCGACGAGACTCTTGGGGTGAATCCAATTCGGAGAGAATGTTGTCTTTCATGGTCTGAAAATTGAGAATGGCGGATCCACGGACGTTCAGGGTGAAACCGCGTACTTTGCATACCACTTTGCCCTGTCGTGTCGTGTACCCATAATTCTTGGCGCCCCCCGAAACAAACTCGGTGATGACGTCGCCATCTAATTCATCGGTCATGTCCCCGAGAAAATCTCCGGTAGCAATACTGGGTTGACCGGGCCGCCATTTGTATACCACACTATCAGTGTCGTAGTAAAGGACTTGCTGTTGCAAGGTATCCAGAGACTCGTAGAGCTTTAATCGAGCATAACAGGTGGTGAAAGCAGCCACAAAAATGTTGGTCTTGGTGCCTTTGACAGCATTGTCTTGGACACTGGTGTAGACCGCTTCCAAAATGTCGTCCGTGCAAAGGCGGAGCGTGCTGAGATCGAGGGAAGCGTCAGAGATGAGACCGAACAAATGGGCAGGGTCTTTGACAGTGACGGTGGTAGGTTTGTTGATTCGCTCCCCGAATTTGCCCCAGAAGCTGTTCAACATGAGCTTGGCCGTGGCTTTGCGGCCTGGATTTTTGGCAATATTGGCAATGTCCAGTCGAATGCCTTCCTGTTCCTGGTAACGAAGAATGTAGTTGCGTTTTTGCTCGAGGGTCTGACACCAACCGGGCCATCCTGCGGATTCTTGTTTCAACTTGAGCCACGTGTTCACGTAATCGGCAAAAAGACCCGTTCGGCGTTGCTCAGGGGGAAAATGCCAGACTTCGTGAATCTTGATCAGCGTGTACCCCTTTTCGACCGCTTTGACCAATTCGGGTGTGCACCAGGTACCGCGTAGTGTGCGATCCGCATCAGAATGAGGGCAATAACGGGTTCGGGTCAACATGGGTTGGGCCTGCTCGGTCTGAACACAGGCACGGCAGAGAGGGAAAGTCAGTTTGTGGCCGCTACGCACGGGCAGAACAGGATGGAACAAACCAGCGGGGGGAAGAATGTCGACAGTAGCTAGACCAAAATAGGAGTCCAGGGACTGATCGGCAGGCTGCGTGATGATCCGTGGATGTCCGATGGGATAGGGACAGTTCTTGTTCACCCACGGGTACAGGGAGGTCACATCCACATAGCGTATTTCCTCCCCTTCTCCAACTACAGCATGTAGAGCTACGGCACCCGTTCGACCTCCAAAGAAGGCTTCACGGGGTTCTAGGGGTGCCACCAAATCGAAGGAATTCAGGAAATGTTGGACGGCTTCATCCGTGTCCACTAGTCGGTCCCATTCACATTCCCACATTTCGATGACGGTATAACCCGCTCGGAGCAAGGCCGTGCGTTTGGAGAGCGTGGCTTGATAGAGTTCCTCTACAGTTCGATCCGGCGTGGCATAATGTTTGGCGTTTCTTGCGGGATAACAGCGGGGACAGCCGTGATAGAGACATCCGTGGAACTCATAGATGGTGCGAGTTACAGGATCGTAGCCATCGACGAAATGACTGTCGACACTGGTTCGGACCGACTGTTCGCCCCCATTACGAACATGACGAATGCGGTCAGCACTGGCCCCCTCTTTGGGAAGGAGGTGTTCTTGGTAATAGAGCCATTGTAGGGCTTTGAGGGAATGGTTGACTTGGGCCCCTCGCCACCCTCCGAGAGGTTCCACGGCAATGGTGTCGGGGGTCAAATGATGCTTGCGCCAATACAAATTGCAAGCACTGGCAATGGTGATACACTTGGCCATAGGATTGAAGCCCGCCTGTTGTTCGAATTCTTGTTGAAAGGCTTCACACCCCGCTTTCAATAGAGCCACATCGGATTTGCAATAATCAATCATTTCTTGTTGGAAATGGAAGGGCACGTTCCGACGGACTTGATCAGCGTGCCAACGAGTCAGTTCCTCTTTCTTTTTGGCCATCATACCCTCAGGATCGTAAAATTCCAAATCAGGGATGCGACCCACATACTGCTGGTGATCGGGGGTATTGAACAAATGGGGAAAGAAGCCCTTCTTTAATTCGGTCAAATTAAAGGTACTGGAAAAGGAAGCCAACGGCATAGGCAAGAAACACAACGAGTCAATGAATTTGAGGGGTCCACTTCTGAACGATAAGACTTTGGCGCCCACGGTCAGTTGATCCACGACCTCGCGTTGTTGCTGGTAGAGTTCATAGAGAATAAACATACCATCAAACCCTTTCAAATTATGAAACACCACGAGAATCTCCCGCTCGCCCTCACAGTCTGGAACATCCGTGAGATCATCCAAATCGCGCAAAAATTGGAGGGCACAGTCCTCCCCGTCCAACACATGGATGGTGGTTTCGGCACTCGATGAATAACATAACAAATTAGCTACAAACACCCCTTCTGCATTTTGCATGGCTTCAAAATCTGCGTAAACAAACAGGGGAGGGGGTGGCGCCACCATGCGACCTCCCCCCTCCTCTGTCGGTTCAGTCTCCTCATGCTCATCCTCCACAGGCTGAATGTAACATTGATGGTTTTGGATGGACACCCATTCCTGACACGCGGGACATTTGGCGTACCCGCACCGGTGACGTTGGTTGCGGACGACCGTGTATTGGGCTTGACATTTGAGACAGGTTTTGATGGATTGACATTGTTTGCTGATTTCATGATAACGTTTGCATTGATGGCCATAAAACTTGCGGTGACATAGACTACAATACTCAGTGGGGCGGGTGCCGCGCACATAATCCGGACAATCAAAGCGTCCACAGGCAGAGCAGCGTCTCCCTTGACAAGTGTGATGGGATCGATCGTTAGTGTTGAACCCCCGTTCACAGTCCAGGCAATAATAAGAGCGGTTGACAAAGGCGGGAAAGGACGTGCAGCCATCAAAATGATCGTTGGATTTGAGTAAACGAATCTGATGAGGGGCAGTGGGCCCTTTGAAAATCAAAAAGAACGGTTTCATCCGGGTCATCACCAAGAGTTGATAGTGAGATCCCAACGCGTGTTGAAATTGACAAAGCTCGGGTATACCACAGGGACCCTCCGCGACTCCCGCTTGCTGATGGAGGGCCTGGGCTTGACGTTGCTGCACAGGTCGACCACGTTTGAGATTGTCCCAGTCGCGAAACCCGTCCACGCCTTGATCTTTATGGCAATGAGCACGCATGGTGACAATGGCACGGGCACAGCATAGGGTATCTCTGTTTTTGATGGGGATGATGCATTGCTTTTTTTTGTTGACTCGATCCAAGCATAAACGTCCCACATTGCGTTGTTTATGTCGACCAGACCCCGGGCCGGGCATGGAGACAAACACGACATCCACTTGGAACCCGCGATCGGGGTTGAAGGCTTCATTGCTATTCAACTTGCCAGCTAGGGTAGCTAACATCTCATCCAAACGAGCCGTACGTTGTAAAAATTCTCCCACAGTAAAATTGGCGGTTTGATAGGCGTGAGTGAACCCATGCGCTGTGATGGCAAAGTTCACAAAATGATGGGCAGGTCGTTGCTCGCGGTCGAGTTCTGTTTCAATGGCTTGGTGTAAGGCTTCCGTGAGGGCCATCCCAATATTATCTCCGGGACCAGCATCCCGCAATTGACGCAATTGCGCATTGAATTGCGCGCGTTCCACTACATTCCGCCAGCGGCGTCGTCGACCAATAGGTTGCATCATAAATTGGAAGAGAGGGCCTCGAGCGGGAACGGCTCCGCCCAACTGTTCCCACCGGTCATAAGCGCGGTTTAATAGAGCTTCTTCTTCTTCTTCATCACTGTCAGGATACCAGTGGTCCTCCGCCATGACGGAGGAGGCAATTTGAATGTTCCCGCGCCAGACGCGGACTTTTATAGACCTAAAAACACGTGATCAGATGAACAGGGATTGGTGGATGGGGCTCAGGTGAGAGTCAGGTGAGGGTCAGGTGAGGGGTTGAATAGACAGGAGGAGGAGGATTGAGGGGGGTGCCCCCCATGGGTACAGAATTTTCCAGTCTCCTCTGAGCCTGGACCGAGAGCGGTGATTGGCGGAAAGAGGGCTAGATATAAGCCAACGTTCAGACCAGACGTCAGTTGCGTTCGAGACATGCCGAAAGATCCAGAGAAAGTGAAAGAAGCTAAGAAGCGGTGGTACCTCAAGCATAGAGAGAGGATTGTGGCACAGAAACGGGAGAAGCGGGTGGCTCAAAAAAAACTCAAACCGCCCAAGCCACCCAAACCACCTCCGACCCAGGAACAGTTGGCCAAAGCCCGAGAATTGAACCGGTTGGCCTGTAACCGGTATCGAGCCACGCACGGAGACCAGGTACGGGCTTTGAACCGTCAATATTATCATCGACACCGCGACCGGCTTATCCAGCAGCAGCGGGACCGTCGTGCCCAGAACAGACAGACGCCCAGTCCCTTTAGAAAATTGCGGGCCTTGGCAGACGTGTGTGCTTCGCGTGTATTAGAGCTGGATCATGGATACGCCAGGATCGCGCCAGCCCCCCAAACCCAGGAAAAAACGGGACCCTGTGAAAAACAAAATCCAGCAAAAAGCGTATCGGCAACGCTTGTATGCCAAACCCAACGGCATAGAGGATGTCAAGGCCCTTCACCGTCGCCGCTACCATGAACGCATGGCTCGGTTGAAAGCCAATGGCGAGTATGAGGCTTTTAAGGCCAAAAAGACCCAAGAGGGCATGCAACGGTATTATGGCATGACTGAGGAAAAACGAGAGGTGACCAAACGCAAAAACGCCCAGTGTCAGAGAAACTGGCGGGAGAAAATGAAAGAGCGAGGGACCTACCAGGCTTATCTGCAACGGACCAATGCCCATCGACGAGAGCAGGCCGCCCAGAAAAGAAAAGAGTTGGGCGAGGAAGGGTGGAAAGCATTGCAAAAACAGAGGTACAACAAGCGAATGGAAGCCATTCGACATCGAGAATGGTCCTGGTTGGACGAGGCATTAGAGCGTCCCTTTCCCCTCCCGTGGTTGCCATTGGACTTGCCCCTCATGGTACCTAATGAGGACAGTGTGCAAACCCATCGCGCAGAGGCCTTACAAAAAATGGACTCGTATTTGTAAGAACAAAAAGTTTAATTAAATCATGTGTATTGTGCTATTGAACATGGTGTCTTGTTTTTTATGACTAAAGGGGGTTTACATACCGAATCGAAGTTTAGCTTTCATAATGCGTCTCACAATACGCTCTGTTAAGTTTTTACTACCAGGGAGTTGATCAATCTTGGCAATCATCTTGCGATCCGCTGCCCATTTGTCTTTCAACGTCTTGGCTTTATCATAATCCATGTCATGGGCTTTGGCAATCCTGTCCAACCGGTTGATGCCGGGATCCCCACGGGCCAATCGTTTCTTTAAATGAGTGCCAGGGCCCATGTACTGATAACCAGGCCAATGAAATTCAATACCGGTCTTGTTAAGGAGGTTTTGCACATCAAATAACTTGCCGCCCCGTTGCGAGCGTCGTCGTCGTCGCTTGGCTCGGGAACGGGAGGCCGCAGCACGGCGTTTGCGTCCCATCTTAGGGGGTTTTCCACGATTTCCAATCCAAGGCTTTCTTGGCCCAACCAGCGGCTTTCTTTTTGGCGACCCCCGCAGCTTTCTTTTTAGCACTGTCCGCGGCTCTTTTACGAATCCCGCGCTTGAATGATTGCGTAATGGTGTCTGCACGTTCTTTGGGGGTTTCCCACGGGGCTGTTCCAGGCGCCTCGGAAAAGGGCAACTCTTCCGCCAATTCTTCACTGCTCAACGGGGTCGTAAACTTGAGTTTCTTTTTGGCACTAGGGGTGAACCTTGGTTTAGGCGGGACAAGGGGTTTTCTGGGTCCACCAGTGGGGGTGCCTTGTTTTATACCCTGGGTGGCCTTGACCAATTGCGTAAACCAGGCTTGCATGGGACCCGCTTCAAAATCATCGTCGCCCGGCGTCGTGGCCCCGGCAGCAGTCACACCCCCAGCAGCAGCTCCAAACGGTTGGCGCACTTTTTTAGTCCAATGGCGTAATTGACGACTAACGGCTTTGAGTTGAGGCCGTTTCCAGGCATCGGGGGCATCACTGGTCAAGAGGACATGTTGTTTGGCGGCTAAATCGGCGGCTTTGGTCAAGCGAGTGTCTTCCACCAATTCTTGTTTGTACTGGTCTCGTAATTGTAAAAAAGCCGGGGCGTTGTTCACCGTGGTGCTCACCATCTCGGGTTCCATGGTGCAACTGAGGGGTCTTGTCTAGCGCATGCAACGTTTATAACATCGGTAGAGTTCCGGCCAAAGGGCACCCCCTTTTTGAGCCATCATGATAGCGCGTCGGCGTTTGACGGAATGAGCGGGTTTAGCCATGGCGCGTAAACTCTGAGCGTGAGGTTTAAGCAATGTAATGGTCTGTCGGGAACGGGGCACCGTGCCACGCAGCGTGTTCATCACCAATTCACTGACAGCATTGATCTGATCCGCATTGGCCATCCGCAACAATTCTTGTCGTTTGTGTTGATTGGCTTCTCGTAAGACACTTTTTAAGAACGGGGCTTGACGTTCCATGCGCCACCCCATGATGAATCTTGAGTTCAGGCAGGGACCAAGGTCTATTTATGGTAAAAATGGCGCCACACCGACCACACAATTCACCATGATAATGCGTTTGCATGTGATGTCGACACCGGGCACACAAAGCGGCGTCATACTGGTCATCCCAATCCAACGCAAACGTGACGGCTTTGCGTTTTGGGCGTCGTTTAGTCTGGGCGTCGTAGTCGGATTCTGGGTTTGAATTTCCGGAGATACAAAGGCGAGAGAGCCATTGCCAAAAGCGGGAGTTTAGCACCGCGTTGGCGTCCACGTCGGCGGCGTCGTATTCGAGGGACATAACGATGTCGGCGACCGTTGGGTCCACGAACCATTCTTCAATGAGAATCGTGTGTCCCACCCAGCGTTTCTTTTATAGCCTTTTCAGCGTTTCGAACCAGCCCAACCCGGCATTCGATTGAACATCCGCTGGACTCGTCGTTGGGCCAGTCGTTGATTGGCGGCACTCATCTTGCCCACTTTCTTTTTCTTTTTCTTCTTCATGAGGACGGCGGCAGCCACCGCTGCGGGGATGAGAAACGGGAGAATACCCCCGCGTTGCTTTCGGCGTCGTTTTCGTCGTCGTGGACCACAATGCATAATGATGATCTGTCCGAAGGAGGACACCCCTTGAGTCTTTTATAGTTTTTTTACATAATGGAACAATTAAAGGATTCCCCCGCATATTTTTTCCGTTTGCCTGAAGCCACTTCCCGTCGACGTTTTTCACCAATTTTGATGGCACGCTTGGTTTGATGCTCCCCGATGGCTTTGGTACCAGCATAACCGGCTTTGAGAATGCCTAGGGGCAGGCCAGGCGCGACACCTCCTACTTGACTATAGGTCACACGCCGCGGTCGACGTCGTGTCGTCCTGCGTTTGCGTTTTCGTCCCATGACGACTCGTTTGGAGAGCGGAGCACCGCAAGTCTCTTTTTATACATGTCACATCAAGCTGCACCCACCCACTTTTTTGGCATACCCCTTCTTGACCAACCACTTGTTGTACGAGTCCTTAGTACCACTCGCGCGATACTGGCGTTTATAGTTGGCCACCCGTTGTTTGTCGGCCTTGACGTCGGCTTTGGACGGAATCTTCCACATAGCCGGGTCTGTCAACAACTTGAAGCCTTTTTTGACATCCACGACAAACGGTGCCTTCCCACCCTTGATCCTCCGTCGACGTGGTCGTCGTCGTGTCGTCCTGCGTTGGCGTTTGCGTCCCATCGCGTATCGACAACGGCCACACATTTTTGGGACAGGGGAAGAAAGGTCCCTGTTTTTATATACTACGACCTCGTCCACGGGCTCGGCCACGGCCCCGTCCTCGGCGGGGTGGTCTGGGTGGACTTGGGCTGGAGGTTCGGGTGGATGTGCGGCGCACCGAGGGACGACCCCCCTCTTCATACACGGTCGTCACCGTATTAGTGTGCGTGATGTTGCGAATCCGTCGACCTCGTGCCCGTTCTTGAGCATCTTCATTGAGCAAATCCAACCGTCGCCTTAAGCCTCGCCGTCGATCGTCATCATCATCATCGCCATCCTCGTCATCGGACGGAGGGGACGAACCGGGGACGGTGGGGAGGGCACCCTGGGGCGCCGTCGCGGTTGTTTGGCGGCGATGGTGGGGCGTCCCGTGGGGGTCGTTGTCGTCGAGGTGGTGGTCCTGGTCCCTGCCCCAACACTGCGGCGGGAGGTGGAGGGGCGGGCAGGGGCGGTGGTGGTCGTAGCCGTGGTGGTAGGGCGTGTTCGGGTGGACGTGACGGGTCGTGGTCGGCTGGTGGTGGTGGTCGTGGGGCGGGTTGGGGCTGCCGTGGTGGTGGTGGTGGTGGCAGTGGTGACAGGGGCTGTACCAGTGCCTGCCACGGGCGGGAGTGTGAAGGCATTCAAGGCATCGTCTACATTGACCGGGTAGGTCAAATTGAAATTGTCAATGTCTTGCTGCAATTGGGCACGATCCACGGGTCGAGACAATTCGGTCACCATGTCCGTCATGCTGCTGAGATCTCGGAGGACCGACGGGGAACCTACCCCCGCGGGCGTGTGAGCGTCCATGCGAGCAGCTAACTCAGTATGTTGTCCGCCTTCTCTTTGCCGCCGTTGACGTTCGCGTTCTCGTAGCAGCGCGTTTTCGATCGGCAGGGACATCCGCCCGCAAGGTGTGGACTTGGGCTTTGCCTTCTCGGGGCGTTAAATGGCTCCACAAACGGTAGCGATCATCCGACGCTGGATGTACATCCAACATTAAATAGCCAAACGGACGGGCCGTGATGCGTTTAAATAGGCGCAAGACTTGACGCCACCGATCTGGAAAGGCTTGCAATAAAATCGTCCGTATCCCTGTTTGATCCCGAGGGTTTTTGAAGGCCACAATGTAATGCGCGTTGCGATTAATGGTCTTGGAAAATTTGCCCGGCGGGAATAAATCTTGCGTCAAATACAACACCGTGATGTTGCGATGATGCGAATCTTTGGTGAACAAATCCAACACGCGCTTGTCTTGTCCCCCTTCTTCCATCAGGTCGTCCAAGACCAGCACCCCGCCACGCGTTCGACCAAACCATTGCGTCAAATGACGAGGGTCCGGTAACCCGCGATAAAATTGAATCCCATCCTTTTGTTGCATCCGCTCGAATCGGGGTTGCCAACGATCATAGGCATACACAATCTTACGGGGTTTGACTTGAAACACGTTCAGGTACCGTAACCATTGTTCCACCAAATCCGTCTTGCCACTACCTGAGGGGCCTGCGATAATCACACTGCTGGGTTGTCGGATCATGATTCCCACGGTCGAGGGTGACGTCGATAATGACCCGTGGCTCCTTTAGCACCCATGCGTTTATACCGTTTGTCGCGTCCCAATTTATCCCCGATTTTATAGGCTTTGGCCAACACGCTCATGATGCCTCGTCCGTTTTGGCGAAAGTAGGGTCGTCGGGTGCCCTGTCGTCGTCGTCGTTGCCGTCGTCTGCGGTGGGGCATGCTGTCCAATACTCGCGATACACACGTGGCGATTCAGACTGGATCAGACCTTCCATGATCTCTCTTAAATACGTTTCGCTCATACTGTCCATATACTGTTTGAGGGACACCCAATCTTGGTCTTGCGCCAATTGTCGGGCCATGAGCCAATGATACCCATCCCACGCGTCAATCCCTCGCACTGTGTTGACCCGTTCGATGGGGTGTTCCCACCAATACAAGGTTTCTTCGAGAATGAACGCATCCACAATACGCTGGACATCGCTTCGCGTAATCATCATGAGAGACAAATGACCACTCGTGGACCACACATTTCGTTTTATGGGTTTTTTATTAACATGCACAAGGATGACACGTGATAAAGGCCTGACGGCTTACATTCTTTTGCCCCCCATCCCGTCGGGCATCGACTTCATCTTGTAATTCCTGTTTAATCACTCGTTTCAACTGGTCGGCCACTTTTTGATCATTCAACACTAAATTGTCGCAACTCCATTGACTCAAAAATTCTTGATAGGACCGTCCTTGTGCCCGGGCTTTCAAGAAAAATAATGCATAATGGCCACAGGTTTGACTATCCAGGGCTTGCAGGGTCTGGTCACTGCGCGTCAGGTACTTCCATTGACCCCACCATTGGTGCAACTCCGGGGTGGTGTACACGTGCAGGGGTAGACCATAACTGTCAAAGATCTCGCACTGGTTCTTTTCGGTCCACAGGCCCAACCAATGCTGGCCCGGTTCTCCCGCGGGGTCCGTGTTGACAATGTAGGCTTGACGGATCTCCTTGGCGGGGGATCGGGGGAGTTGGTCGGCGGGATGCACCCCATGAAACACGCGTCGTAATTCGGGGTCTTCCAAGGCCAGGGTCCGCAACACAGCATCACTGAGTGCCACAAACTCCATGCTCGGTGTCTTTTTGACTTCTGATTTCTCAGCCGTTGATGTTGTACTTTATACCTCCCAGATGGTTGATCTCATACATGTTTTCATACTCGCTCCATACCATGACGGTGACGTTGTGTCCCACAGCCGCCGAAAAATCAATGATCAATCGCGTATTGCCCGATTGACGGGGGTTGCGATATTCAGGGTCATCGGCTTTTTGACTAGGCACATTGTTGAACATGAACAAGGTACAATTCTTGCCTTGTCCCCAATCACCAGGCAGCAGCATGGGAATCTTGTGTTCACTGTGAACACCCATGGCTTGTAGAAATCGATCGTAGCCCAGCAAATCTTCATAGGCTTGGTCTCCTGTCAATTGCAGGGTTCTGTAAGGGTATTCTTCTCCATTCAAGGTCTGTCGTACTTGGGTGACCCCAAACTTTTGAAAGGCAAAAGGGTATCTTTCTAGGTCTCCATTGAAGGCATCCGAATGCAATAATCCGACCATCACTCGATCAGGAAATCGTCCCACAAACACATTGTCTTGTTCCCATTGGGTGGTGCGTCCATCAAAGGAAAAGGTGCGAATTTCACTCCGCACCACAGGGTAGCGGGCAATCTGTTTGTTCAGTTGTCTTTCTTTTTGCAGTCTGACATAGACAGCAGCATTCAGGGTCACTTTTCTCATCAACAAGGTGACTTTGATGTCATCATTGTGGATGGCTGGAATTTTCTTGGTGGTCAAGGTGCCTTTGTTGGGGGAGCCCATCAGGTAGATGGTCTTGGGGTTCAGGAACAGTTCAAAGTCCAACTGGATATTGGGGACCAACAATTTGCCTGTATGGAGGGTGGGCAAATGGGGACGCACGATGAAGGTGTGCCAATTTTCACCCAGTAACTTGCTGGTCAGGGCACGTAACTCTGCATTGCCACTCCAATTGGCAGCCACAGGGACATCGGAATTGGCGGCGGTGGCTCCTATTTCTTCTGCTACATTCAGCTGATTGACCCATCCTTGGGGAGCTAGCTTGGTGGCTCCTTCTTCTCGGTTGTAATTCAGCAGGGTTTCTATGTAGGCTCTGTAATGGTAAGTGTTGCTCTGTTCGGTCACAAGGACGCCATTCATGCTCATGGTAATGTCTCGAAAGATGGATTGCCCAAAATTGTTGACGCAGTAAACATGTCTAGTTTCGTTGGCATTGGAAATGAGTAGACCCGCATCCAGTCCTGTATACCCGGCGGCGGGATCGGTCAAACGCACTTTGACTTTGAAGCGGAGAGAATTGAGATCGTAATAATCGTCAGAGCCTGGAATGGAGAAAGTGATGGGCTGGATGCCTGTCAAAGCGGGTTGAAACTCCACCTCCCGCGAGGCTTCGTACCGATAATCCACATCAGGCACGTCAAACAGTTCGAGCGACATGGTGCGATCTGTCCACGAGGTTCAACGACGTCCTCTTTTTATACCTTTTCGTTGCTTCCTGGCTTTGGCTTGGTTGGCCCACAACACTGTTCGGAGATCCCCCTTGCCCAACGCCCCAAGAATCTTGCCCCCTTTCATGCGGCGCAGGGCCTGTTCCACCCTCCATGGAGCAGGGTTGATCCGATCGGCGGCTGTGGGGAACCCCAAAGGATTTTGGCGCCTACGAGTGAACTTGCCAAAAATCGTGCCCCCTTTCATCCTGCGCTGTAGGTAACGATCCAATTGGCGGGAGGACGTGTGCATCAGCGGATAACGCGCTGTCGTCGACTTGCCAAAGATCGTGCCTCCCACTTGATACGGTGAAATAAACCGTCCACGGGCCCGTTGCCGTCGAACGCGATTTTGCGATTTGAGAAAACCTCCTACACGTACCATTGTTTTCACAGTCCAAAGATATCCCGTACACGTTGCGTGGCTCTTTTATAGGTATTTTGAGCGGTCCGTTTGACCTTGTGTTTGCCCGCCGTCCAGGCCATGGCGGGGGCTTTGCGTTTCAAGCCGCGGCTGAGTTGGGCACTTCGATCCGCCCAGGTGGCTGCAGCACTCTTGCCACGTTGAATATCTTGCAGTCCCGCTTGAGCTTGCTGCACGATCAAGGGTCCCGCCAATTTGATCAAGTCTTCGGCCAAGCCTTTGCCCTCTTGCTTGGTGAGCACGGGCGTGTGGTACCGCGTTAAACTGCCTCCGCGCATGATTCACGTCGTGTTTTGGACCTGCCAGAGACGTGGAGTGGCTTTTTATAGCTGTTTGAGACCAATGGTCACCAGGGTTTTGCCCGGGGGTAAGATGGCTAGGGGTCCACTGGTACTGGCAATCTCCACTTCCAAGATATCCAATTGATTTCCTCGTAGTTTGATCCATTGGTGGTGCAAGGGTTCCGCCGTACTTTCTCCTTCCCCTGTTCTCAACAATTGCACTTCCCGTAACAGGGGATACTTGCCACTGCCCACCACGGTGGATTCCACCAGGTCTGAGTACACCATCACGGTGCGTTTGCTGGTGCCCACAATCTTTTCAAACGAAGCATCCAGGTTGTTGAACTGCCATTCTACCATCCTGGACAGATAAAGCCGTTTTCCGTTTACCTCGAACATTTGATCCATATTGTCATCGGTCAAATCCTTGGGTTGCATCCCGACATAATGATCTCCATTCCAATTGAACTCTGCGCGAGCGGAGGGGTAGGTAGTGTGGATTGGCTGGGTTTGGCTCGTGTAGGTCACGGTAGGGCAAGTGAATTGGAGATTGGGCCCCAACACATACCCCACATCCACCCCTGCGGGTTTTTCAACAAAGCCAAACCTTTTTGCTATCTCCAGATCCATCATGAAGGCACTCGTGACTTTGGTCTTGTTGTTATTCATCAAGTCTCCTTTAGACACAGCATGCAGCACCAAGGCATCGCCTTTCCAGCTCATCATAGGCATCCAGTTTTTTTTCACACTGACTATGGGAAATTCATCACCATGATAGCTATTGGCAGATTCTTGTTGGTTGATCAATGCCTGCATGACCTTGTTGTGCACTTCTTGCATCACGCGTTTCCAAAACTCACTGCCGGTGGTCACAGACTGTTTGGCACTCATGATTTCTTCCAATTCCACTCCATAATCCTTTTTCTTGATTTCGACCTGTCTGTACACCCCAGATATCCATTTGCGCGTCAAAAACGTGACGCTTATTTTGACGACTTTGGTGTGAGGATCCGTGGCAATGACGGCATTGCTCTGGCCTTGATCTGGCACGGTCAGGGACATGAGCGAGGCGTGCCAGCCTGTGCCTGGTAAGTCCAGGCGTTCGGGCAGACGGACCTTGAAACTGTTGTTGGCATTGTTGGGAAACTCGTCGGTCGGATCGCTGAGGAGCGTCAAGCGTTTAATCTCACTCATCATGAAAAAAGAGGCACGTCTACTAGGGTGCAGGGTCCTTTTATAGCCACGTCGCCACTTTCTGTTTACTGCGAGGGACGCGTCCCACCACTGAATTGAAGGTCGATTGTTTAGGATGAAAACATACTTGCTGGGCAATGTTGGGAAACGCCCGGGCCAGTTCCATCAGGGTCATGCAGGTCTTGGGTTTAGGGGGTTTCTTCTTGCGCATGGGGGGATGCCGTCCAGCGCGTCGGCGTTTTTTCTTGGGTGGGGACCGTAGAGCCCCTCGTTGCTTGGCATACTCCTCCGCTCGATGGTAAGCATTGGCATAGGCCCATTGCTGTTTGGTGGGACTGGCCAACTTGTCCCACCACGGTTGGGTTTGCCGTTGTTCGGCGGCTTTCTTCTGGATGAATTTCAGGACGTCCGCGTCACTGGTGGGCGAGGGCGTGTAACTAGCTCGCGGTCGACTAGAATCCGCCTGGACTTCATCGAGAAACCGCACCCGTTTTTTTCTTTTTCGAGGCGTTATTTTGACGCGGACCATGTTGCGCGGGAATCCAACTATCGTACTTGGCCGGCCACCCTTTCCACCGGACCAAGATTTGACGTCCTTTCCGTTTCAAGACTTTTTCGATTCGAAACAACGAGTCGTCCGAGACTTGGACTTTTTGCACGTCGGGTTCATAAAACGTGCCTTTTATAGGGGTGCCGTCCCATTCACTGAGTCGATAAGTGACCACAGGATGACGACGCACATGCGTGACCACAAACACTTCTTCCGTCCACCCCGGCAAATACCCTTTTTTGAAGGGACGATGTTTCTTGTTGAGACGTACCCGATCGCCTACGCGACATTTGGGTGGGGGGATCTTGGGCTTCAACCGTGATCCATAGAGTCGATCCCAGACTTCGGATTCGTTTCGAAAGGTGACTTGATGCGGCGCTAACCCAATACTGCGATGATACGTGTGATTGTAGGTATAGATCAAGGGTTGTAACACATCCACGTACCGTAACGTATTGTGCGCGGTGAAATACCGGTACATCCGTTGTTTCAAGGTACGATGCCATCGTTCCACCACCGAGGCCTTGCTATCTCCATAGGTGTAAAAATGATGCCAGTCGTGTTTTTTGAACCAGGCTTGGACCTGGCGATTCAAAAATTCTTGGCCTTGATCCGTTTGCACACGGAGGGGTCGTCGTGGTGAGGCGCGTCGGCGTATGGCTTCCAACCCTTTGATCATGTTGGCGGCACTCTTGGATTTGATGGGGACGGCCCAGGCATACTTGGACAGGACGTCGATGACGGTTAACAAATATTTGTTCCCCTGATTCCACCGACTGAGTTTTTGCATGTCCACTAAATCCATCTGCCATTGTTCGTCGCGGCCAAAGACCAACGTGGGCGTGGTGGGAAATCGGGTCCGTCGGGGTTTGTGGAGCGTATAGCTCAACACGGATTGAAGAATCTGTTGCGCTTGCGGGGATTTCAATTTGTGGGCTCGGGCAAAGGGTTGGACCCCACCCAAGGCCCCCGGTTCTCGGGGATCTTCGTAAGCGCGTGGCAACGACATCAAGACACTGACACACGATTCAAGTCCAAGTCTGTCTTTTAATAGTTTTTTTCACCTTACATGAATTCAAAACAAACACGAACTGCCAAAGTTCTTATGCAAATGGCGCCTTCTCTCAAATTCTCGCTCTTGGGCTTGGACAGACTCACCAAACTGTTTCATCCACGGATCATACTTTAGCTTGTCTATCACGGGGTTTGGCCTCTCACCATAACGCATCTCTACAGCGTGCAGGCCCCAGGGTCTCTCTTTTTCTGGACCTTTCATAAGAGGGAGGGACTCCTTGACCCATCGTCTCAGGGTCGGTTGCGCTTGTTCACGGGGGCACCACAAGGGACCATGGAGCCATTGAAAGTAGCCACAGGGGTCTCTCCCAGGGACAAAGCTCCCACAACTGAAAAACACTTTGTTACGATTTTTGGCCGTGCGACTCAATTTCATCTTGGGAACAAACTCACACTTGCACTTGAGCTCTCCATGTTTCAAACGGGCATGGACTTGAGGATGCGTGTCGTTTTTTAAAGCCTCCATCATTATTTCTCGCGTGTCTTCAAACAAATAGACTGGACACCCTGGTTGGGGACACTTGAATCTCAGGGGACCAAACCTGGCTTGGGGGTTGACACATTGAATGAACTGATGGGGATGAAACGGGCACACTTCATACAGGAGTTGGTTGAACTGGGTATCCATCTGGTCTATGTCTTGGATATCCCATTCTCCCACTTCGGTGGCTGGATCTGAATGAAACGTCCCTTCCTCTACACATTCTTCTTTATAGTCTTTCAGGGTGCCCTCCATCAATGCGTTCACGGATTGATCGGTGGGAGAAGGTGTGGGCAGTGGGTCCGCCGCTTTAGGCAAGGCATCGAGCGCGATCACCAGTTCACTGGTAGGGGGTTGTTTGGCTTTCATCTCCGCGAGTTCTGCTCGGGAAAACCCGAGCTCGGCCATCTCCTGATCATGATCCGCTTTCATCTGTGCAGCTCGCGCTTGGGCTTCCTCTTCTTGTTTTTGTTTCTTACTGACGCGTCGTCGTTTGCGTCCCGAAGGCACGGCGGCAGGTTGAGTGGCTTGACGATTCATCTGGACGAATGAGTTCCAGGGAGCGTCTACTCGGCCTTTTATAACCCCTCCTCCTGCCTCATGTGATGTCCCTCGTGATACTCATACGATCTTGTCTCCACCAATCCGGACTCGTCCTGGGATCTCGTGAGGGTGGTGTGATGTGGGTCTCTACCAATCAGCGACCACTCTAGTGGTTATAAAACCCGCGAGGCATCCAACACCCCTCTCATTCGTGGCAGTCAAACCAACACAGTAAGTATGACGCTCCATGAAGTGGGTCTTTTGGTGTTCAGTCAGGGGTTTGCCCTCTCCCGCGACGAATACATTATTCGAGAACTGGCTTTTTGTGATTGGACGGGGCATCATCATGGATTGTTCAAATACCTGTTACCGAAGGGTGTGTCGTACCATCAATTATATGATGAAGCCCGAACCCGAGTGGATCGTCAGACCCAGACCGTACATGGCTTGCCCTTCGAACCCTACACAGCGTACAATCGCCAAGACTTTCATCCCTACGATCAAATGCGAGATGATATCACCCGTTGGTGTCAACAGCATCTCACCCCCCAGCGGAATCGGATCGGGGTTCACGCGTTCAACGGCCTGGCTAAAATGTTGCAAGAGCCCCCGTTTACTTACCCTCTCGTGGTCTTGGAAGGGCAGGGGTGTGGGGACTTGGCCAATCTCCCTATTGCCACCGCCAATGTCATGGCTCACCACGATCATGGTCGCAATTGGTGTGAGGATCATTCTCATGGAGCCCGTGGGAGTGGTATCTGGCATGATCATTGCGCCCATGTACGGGTCTGTCAAATGAGTGGATGGTTACGTCGCCAGACAAATGTCTTACCCACCCTCTCGCAAGTCAACGCCCAACGCGTATTGTGGCAAAAACGGTGTGATCGATTATTAGACTATCTGTTATGCAACTATTGTACCGAGGCCAAAGATCAGGCGTTTGCCAACGGTCAAGGACTGGATTGGATCCCGGATAATTGCAGTGATTGTCGAAGCGTCATACACGTCTTTGAACAAACCGTGACCCAACGGGAATGGGATGTGCCCCTGATGTACGCCGATGATGAACCACATACCATGTGGGCTTGGACGCCTATCCCTCGTCATAAACACTGACTTTTTTTTCATTTTTTCACAGAGTATGCCTTTGACTATTTACACCGGAGGAGCTAGAGGGGTGGACACGCATGCGGAGCGATTATGTCGCTTGTATGGTCATACCTGTGTGGTCTTTATCCCACCCTGTCACCCTCGATCCAAGTCCCTCACGCCCTTGACTCAATCCCAGTTGGATGCAGCCACACCGACCGTCACCCAGGTGGCATTTCGATTGGGTCGACAAATCCATCATCCTATCAGCCTCCAGTACATTCAACGCAATTATTACGTCATTCAGCCAGCGTCCCTTGTTCTCGCGTTGGGTCATTTTGATGAATATGGCAAGCATTTGTTGGGAGGTACAGGCTGGGGTGTGATCATGGCCCAGATTTTAGGCAAACCCCTCTATGTATTCGATGTGGATAAAGAACAATGGTATTGGTGGAATCCCACCTCCCAAGAGTATCAAGTCTGTGAGGGCATGACCGAGGAACAAATCGCTTTACCCACCCTCCAAGACAAGACCGCCATTATTGGCACCCGAGAAGAAGACCCTGTCCTCTATCCCACCCTGGACGCTTTATTTAAACGTCAATAAACAAACACTGTTTCATAGAACAAATCACGTGTTTTTAATGTACATCCACGATAACAAAATCCATGGCTTCCATCACTTTATAAATCAAATCCAGTCTCGTCATGACTTTGTCTATGGTATTGTACGAGGGCTTTCTCCGGCCAATCATGACGGGGCGCTCACCCAAGGGTGTCTCGGGAATCCGATGAGTGAATTCCCTAATGACAAAGGCAATGCCCTCATTCATCAACCTATCCAGATTGGGAGGGACACGGGCCATCTCCGCCATCATGCCAACCTAAAACCAGACAAAAAAAAAATGTTTTGTCAGTGTCAAGGTCATGAGAAGAAGGCAAAAAAACAAAATCACTCACCGACATCCGGTGATCCGACAAGCGATGGCAATGGTGGCACCCATTGGTCCTGGGAGCATGCAATCGCATGATCACTTGGTTCCAATGCAAGCCTTCGCCTAGGTGTTTGGGATACCCTGTCATGGCGCATTTGGGCAACTTCTTGAACTCTCGCACCACTTTTTTACGCTTGTCCATCGTGTAAAAACACTCTACCCAAAACATGATCTTCACTTGTACTTCCAACGGGAGCACGTTGCCAAACGGCTTATTCTGGGGATCCACCAACCCTCGACAGTCCATGATGAGAGTGGCCAAGCATGGAATGGGCTCTCTCCACTCTAGTCTGCCTTAGTTATCCGTTCCTTGGACCAATCACTCACTCGCGCCAGGCCTTGGGGTCCCACCCAAAAAAGTGTACCCATGGGGGGTACCCCCTAGAGTTTCCTCTCGTGGTTAAACTCCCCACGTGATCTCGCTCCACCAATCAGCGCCTCTCATCAAGTCTGTAAATCACGTTGCGCGCTCTGTGCGAACTCATTCCAGTTTGATCCGTCAAGCTATTTCAAGATGGTAAGCTCCCTGCAATCGCTGGTTTTGTTCACGGTGCCCATCGCCATGCTGATAGAGATGTTGAAGGTTCTCCACCATCTGCCCATGGGCCATGAATTGTTCCGTGCGCTGTTTCGCAGATGTACGCATGAAGAGTTGCGGGATTGGGCCAAGACGTTCCCGTGGGACCATCCCATTGCCCGAAAATTGGATCACGAGGTCCATCGACGTCGCATGGCTGGTGAGTTTCATGACTTTTTATTTTTTTCGGGTGTGGGTCCCTTTTTTTTTCCTTATACCTTTTTTGATTTTTATAGAGGTATTCAAGGGGTTTGAGTTTCTGCGGACCGTACTGTGGCCAATCCATCTATGTCTTTGCCCTCGACGTGCCCGACTCAATTGGGCCGCGCGGTTCTGGGTTCCAGCCTGTTCGTGTTGATTTTCATTTTTTCGTTAGATTCTTGGGAGTATGTGGAGAATCAGCCTGTGTGTCATATTTATCAATGGGTGGCCCATCCCACTCATGGCGGCGTCTGTAACCATTGTGAGCGGATGATGGATGGCTTGAGATTAGATGATCTGATTGCTGGCAACTGGGAGGGGTCCCTTACCGAAGATGAGATTGTGGATTATGTACAGAGTGGGGACCCCAACCATCGAGACTGGGACGAATTTCCCTTGCGGATGACGTTCCGAATTAATACGTTTTTACGGTCCCAGGGTATTGTGGGTGAACCGGATTTGGCGGCCCTAGGCTTTTTAGACGATTAATTTTCCTATGAACTATTTTTTTTTAGGCACGCATTGCCTTCTACGTGATCATTTGCAATGGATTCCGAGTGTGCTCTCTTTACGTTCTAATTTTTTCCGAATTTTGCATCGTTCATTGTAGGCTTTCATTACACGTTAAACCAGTATGGAAATTGGGTACGACCCATTCAATTACGATGTCATTATAGCACTGTCCAATGTGTCATCCAACTTCATGAAACGTTTAGTCACGTCAACAGGGTATGGGGAATGGATACATCCCGTTCAATGTGTAATCCGTCTTCATAAAACGTTTCAGATGTGATTTCTGTGATTGGCCTTTATGGTTTTCAGATGTGATTTCCGCTATAGAAGAATGGGGGTGGATCCTTTCCTTGCAACACCATTACCATATTCATAGTGTTCGACAATTCACTCAGTTTTGTGATGGTACTGCTTTTTAGATACCCGTAGACACCTCAAAAGCGGTCGCTGGTTCCGAGATTGTGTGGCTTTTTTACTTGGACGAGATACCAAAGACATTTATTATTATTGAATTTTTTTTTTAGAAACACATAGTCATATCTACAACAGTTGCTTCTTCCGAGACCGTCTTGCTTTCTTACTCATAAAGACCGAGTATTAATTTTTTTCGTAGATTCGCACACAATTCTCAGCACCCACAGGGTTCATGGTACTTCCGCGGCCTGGTGTTTTTGTGGTAGTATCGTGCAGTGGTACACTGGAACAGGGGTTGCCCTTCCACCGTATCCAAGACCCCTCAAATTACTCTGTTGTCGTTGTTTTTTAAATTTTCGTCGTGTGCGCGATTTAGATGTGCCCTGTTATTGGTGTGAGTTGATGCAAGGGATGGGCTATCCACCCCGTGATTAACACCCATCCGTTGTTTTTTCGTTTCAGACACTCGTTTTGTCATACGAGCTATTTATATCCCTTCCCTTTTTCAGCCACTGCCCAGATAATAGAGAATCACACCAGATATTACCATGCTTATCTGATGAAGCAATTGTATTTTGTGTGCAAACGCTGTTGGACGTATTCACGTCACGTGAACACCCTCCATGAACCCTGTTGGGGATGTCACATTTTAGAAAGCACAGGATGGGATTTTTGAACACCCGGCAGGGGGAGGTCTGCATGGTGGCGCCACCCCTGTTGGATGTTCATTCTCATTTTTTTTTTCATTTAGAATCCCATTGGATCATTGACTTTGCTATGATTTTTCGAGGATGGCCTATCCCTCATCAACTTTCTATCGTTCTTCATTAGATTCTCATTGGCTCATTCAAGATCTTATGATTTTTCGAAGCTGGCCTATCCCTCATAAACTTTGCATTGTCAATCATCATGGATGGTCTAGTTTTCTCCATTTGTTCAAACTCAGACATTGATTTTTTTTGTTTTATCAGTATGTCATTGGTTCCTAGATACTCAAACCAAGATATTGATTTTTTATTAGCTTGTCACTGGATCCTAGACCATTTTGATTATAATCAAGACTGGATTTTAATAGAATATTATTGTAAACAAACATTTCAAGGGCGTGACATCACTAGGGTGTCACACACGTCCCACTTGTAATCGAGGTCTGTTTTTTTATTTTCCAGTCAATCATTGGACCCTAAACCATCGCCTTGTGCGTACCAATGGTCGGCTGTATCTCATCCAGTTTGCTTCTTGGATCTAACCACCCCTCCTCTAATTTGTTTTCAGGCACCATTGCCACGTTCAAAATCTATTTAATCAAACCGTGGTCATTCACAGGTTTCAACCACTATATCAAATGGCCTCATCCAACGCTCATGACTTCTGCCTCCAGGAAGCAAACACCCTTTCTCATGTTCACTTATTAATCTCCAGGGCGTGACGTCACTCGGGCGTCACACACGTCCCGCATGTAATTAGGTTCATTCGCGACACGTCCATTAAAAATCATGTGTGGATCTAAAATCTTGTGTGTTTTTCTTGACTTTGGGGATGCGAGGGGTCTGGGACCACTTTTCATGACTTGCGCATGCGCAGTAGGTCTACGCGAACATAGGCTCACTGGCATGCGGGGGACCTGGGGAGTCGTTTGGCGGTCTGCGCATGTGCCTACGATCTCATTCACGTGACTGCGCAGGGTAAACGCTTGGACCCCATTGCGCATGCGTTCAACTACTAGGCGCTCTTCTCAATAAAACTATGCTAAGCATGTAGATTCAACTCTTGTGTGCGTGTGTTCTTTATTCCTAGGGGGTCACGTGGGTTAAAACCTTGATTTGTGACGTCAAAAAGTCACATGGGCCAAATGCGCGATTCTGATTGGTCGAGACCAAATCTGCTGCGCTCTGATTGGTCAGGACCTAGTGTAGCCTCTATGACTACTCAAGAAATGTTTACGTTCCATCCACAGATGGTGGAGGTTATCCTTATCGCTCACCACCCTTTATTGGTACATGGGAAAACCCAATTGGAATGGGAGTTAAAAAAAAAAAGTCCAAAGGCAAAGGTCTACTATTAGGAAAAAACAGCCCATTCAACTCAATTCCAATACTCGGAACCATTTTGTAATTAAACCACTATCCAATTTCGAGCTCATGGATTGGATAAAAAAACTTGGTATTAAACATTTTAGAGGAATATACAGTAGGGATAGACTACCAAAAAAGATTAGAAAAGAATGTGGAATAATTAATCTCGATGACATGTCTGGCCCTGGCACGCATTGGGTTTGTTATAGAAATATAGACAATTTAGTTGAGTACTTCGATCCATTTGGTTTGATAATGCCAAATGAAGCACTGACGTATTTTCGTACTTCTGGAAAACGCATAGTTTACTCAATGGATGAAATACAAAATCGCAATACTGTATTGTGTGGTTATTGGTGTTTATATTATCTGTTTGAGCGACAAAAAGGTAAAAGTATTCTAGATGTAATACATAACCCACATTTTGATGATGACAACAGTGATTTTATAAAAGAATATTTCAGTTAGACCCCTCCCTTTGATACGCTCTGTGAGATTTTTAATACAAATTTTGTATTAAAAATAAACTAGCTGCTTACTCTTCATCCATTGGAGAACTGTCGTCATCATCTGGAAGATCTTTTATCTTTGTAAGCTCATCAACGTTTTTGTTTAATTCTTTAACATTATCAACTATATTACTAAAGTTCGAGTAAATATCAATAAGTCTAAAAAGCTTTTTCTTTTTATCTTTTGGTATTTTAAGCCAGGAATAATTTCCATTTTTAATACTTTCCCAAAGCTCACACTCACCAACTATTAATACTCTAGAAAGATCATTTTTTTTACGTAAAGATTCAAACTCGTTTATTATCTTATTACGCACTTCTTTTTCAAAATCTTTTAGTGTTTTTACATTCATCTTTTTTTCTATCTCAGAAAAGAATTTGGCTTCCATTTTTATATATACATATATAAAATGAAAGAATCTTATTGCATTGTAGATAAAAGAGTAACTCCGTGTACAGAGCCAAGTGGTTACCAACAAGATAAACGTGGTAGAACTCAGTTTTATTGTAAATGCGCTGTTTGTGGAAATAAAAAAGTTAGATATGTAAAAAGTCGGCGGGGAAACTAAATAGCCCGTCTGAAGGGGCGGGCGTTTTTGATATTCACAAATTGATTGGAAAACTCCCAAAACCAAAAGCAGGATGGACCCCAGGTTCGTATAAATATATGGGTCCCTACAATCCTCTTGATAAACAATTAAGTTATGATCCTAAAACTGGAAAAGTCACAGAGTGGAAAGTTAAACCGTATAACAAAGTCGATGAAATAGCGGCATATCATGATATTTGTTACGACATGGGAAAAAACAAAGGCGATTGCGATAAAGAGATGGTACAATCACTGGATGAGATACCATATGGTGAAATGCCAAAGTGGGGCTCAACTGCTAGATTTTTGATTAATACAAAACAAAAACTAGGATGGGGAAACCCCTCCTCTAAGGCAAAAAACGGCCGTCGGCGTTGAATAGTAGTGATTGGTCTCAACAATTAGCCGATGAACTTCACAAACCAATCAAAAGAAACTTTCAAAAGAGATCAGTGGTGTCAAACGGAATTGATGAAATCTGGGCTGCTGATTTGGTAGAAATGCAAAAGTTTAGTAAGTGGAACAAAGGTATTAAATATTTGTTGATGGTTATAGATGTTTTTAGCAAGTATGGTTGGATTAGGGGGTTGAAAGATAAGAAAACCGAAACTGTCAGTAAAGCATTCGATGATATATTCAAAAGTAAACGTAAACCAAAGATGCTATGGACTGATAAAGGTTCTGAGTTTATCAGTAAACATTTCAAAGATTTTTTGAAAAGAGAGGGAATCAAACTGTATCACACTGAAAATGAAGAAAAATCTAGTGTTGTTGAAAGATGGAATAAAACAATAAAAAATAGAATGTGGAAAATGTTTACTGTGAATAACAACACTATTTACTGGGATAAGATAAATAAACTAGTTGATAATTACAATAATGCAAGACATTCTAGTATAAAAATAACTCCTGTTGAAGCAAGAAAAAGAAAAATGAAAGTAAAGTTTGGTCTAATTTGTACGGCGATTTGATTTACTTAAAACCTGGTAAACCAAAGTTTGCGGTTGGTGATAAAGTTAGAATTTCTAAGTATAAGAGAAAGGTCTTTGATAAAGGTTACACTCCAAACTGGACAGAGGAGTTATTTGTCATTGATAAAGTTAACCCAACAAAACCTATTACGTATAGTATTAACGATCTGATGGGAGAAGAGATTAAGGGTACTTTTTACGAACAAGAATTACAAAAAGCAAAACAACAGACATTTAGAATAGAAAAGGTTATTAGGAGGGATAATAAGAAAAAAATGGCATTGGTAAAATGGAGCGGTTATCCTGATAAATTTAACTCATGGGTAAGTTCTAAGGATTTGGTTAATTTTTAATACAAAATTTGTATTAAAAATAAATCCTTTTACTCTGTGGGATTTTGTCCATCATTTTCCACTTCTTCTTTATCTGAAACTATCAAATCCCTGATATTTTCCATATCTTCATCATCATCTTCTTCGCTTTCGCTATAATCCAAAGTATTTTTCTCGTGATCTTCATCTTCTTCCTCAATTTTTAACAAAGACTCTCTTGGTTTTAATTCTTTAATGTAACAGTCGTGTACTTTAATTTGCAATGATGTAACAGTTTTACTCATAAATATTCCTTCGATAACCAAAGCCATTTTGACATTACAATACTGGTTAAGATAATTAAAAGGATTTACTTTTTTCTTTCCTTTTACATTGAAAAGTGAAAGAATCTTTTTTAGTTTGTCCGAGTAGATAAGTTTTGCATAAAGAACTGGAGCGGCTGAACTGTCTTTCTTCGTTTTCTTCTTGCCTTTTTTGTCCGTATATTCAATCTGTTTATAGTACAATGGATCGGATAAAGAAGACGCAATTTCGGGTCCATATTCATCTTCAAGATGTTGTTGGCAAATTTCTGTAATTTTGCATATAAACTTATAAAATTGTTCTTCCTTCAAATTTGGGCTGGAATCTTTTTCCCATAAGCAAACTGGAATACTATATCCTACTAACTTGTTTGTACTTTGATCTTTCTTTTCAGTAACTCCAAAAGAAAAAAGAAATGGAGTTTCAATAACTGGTGGCCCTTTATTACCATTGTGGTAAACTGTTTCGATAGGAATACGTTTGTATTTAATTTTCGAATCTTTGACTTTATACTCTTTTGCTTCTTTAAAAATAATACTTTGCGGAGATAAATCTTGAATACTAGTAAGTTGCATTTTATTAATAATTTTTAATTCTTTAAATAGTATTTTTTTTAAAAATCAATTTTATTTTTTCTGTTATTACATAAAAAACTAATTAATCGCTGTCACTATCAGAATCAAAATCACTAATATCACTTGCACCAATATCACTATCATAGTTATAAGCAATAATTTCTTCATCTTCATTTGCAATATAGTTTAAAATATCTTGGATATCTTCATTACTTAATTCTATTTCACTTTCACTTTCATCTTCAAAATCGCTATAAGTTAAATTATTTCTTATTGTTTCTCTCTCTGGAAAATTATCACTTTCATCTTCACTTTCGCTAGAATAATTTATATTAGAGCGGATAGTCTTTTTGCTCTCTGGAAGATTATATATTTTTTCATATTTGATTGTTTCGTAATATAATTTCAAAGTATCTATCAGTTTTTTTAATCCTGGGTAATCTTTATCAACATTATTTTCATATTTTTGTTTATCTAATTTATAATTGCAGTCGTCGTATTCGTATTCGTCGTCATCTTCTGTACAAGGCACAAGATAGTTTTCCAAATATTCATCAATTGTCTTTTCAATATCATCAATATTATCAAAAACATCAAGTGTCAATTCTTCCTCAGATAAATCTTTAAAAAATCCAGATTTTACAGCTTCTCCATATTTTCCAATAAAAAAACACAAACTTTGGAGAAATTTTTCTTGTTTTTTCAAATCTCCTTTTTTTATATTTTCATAGTCTAAATATTTATGAATATGGCCAAAATTATCGTTAAGGCCTAATAAACAAATATATTGTTTTAAGAATGGCTTTACATAATCTGGAAATTTGTGATTTATATTTTTATTAGAAATGTTATGTGTTAAATCCTTATCATTATTTGTGCAGGATTTTAGATCAATTGTGTTTTGAGTTGAAATCTTTAGATCAATTGTGTTTTGAGATGGGACCCCCATTTTACTATACTACTGTAAAGAATGTTAAACTTAGCCATTAATCAACGGCTAAATATTCCTTTAATATTTGTAGAGTAGGTAACATTTAGCCTTTATTTAACGGCTAAACATTTCCTAGATATATGAAGAGAAGGTTAAACTTAGCCATTAATTAACGGCTAATCAGTTCCTAGATATATGAAAAGAAGGTTAAACTTAGCCATTAATTAACGGCTAAACATTTCCCATATATATGGAAAGAAGGTTAAACTTAGCCATTAATTAACGGCTAAAAATTTCCTAGATATACGAAAAGAAGGTTAAACTTAGCCATTAATTAACGGCTAAACATTTCGCACATATATGAAAAGAAGGTTAAACTTAGCCATTAATTAACGGCTAAACATTTTATTTTATATATGTGTAGGAAGTTAAACTTAGCCGTTAATTAACGGCTAAATAATTTCACTATAGGTTAGAGAGAAGGTCAAACTTAGCCGCTAATTAACGGCTAAATAATTCCTTTTTGTTTATAGAGGTTTAACTTAGCCGTTAATCAACGGCTAAATAATTCCAATATATACCTGAGGGAGGTCAAACTTAAAAATATTTCAAAATATTTTCAACATATATAGATAAAGGAGGTTTAACTTAGCCATATTCTATAGGAGGTTCAACTTAGCCATTAAATAACGGCTTATTATGTACGAACTATAGGGATCGCGCGGGGGAGAGGCTGGGGAGGTTCAGTAATTGACATTTAATTCTAAACGGCCTCAAAAAGAGAACTACGAAATTTGCCCCTCCCTTCTTACCGGACCCAACATTAAAAGAACTGCTCCGCGGTTGGTTCTTTAAGCCGTTAATTGATTCGGCCAAAATGGACTGTTTATGCTAGGACGTTACTCTCGCTCACAGCCGTTTTTTTGTCTCTTCATTCAAAATGGCTGTAAGGGAAGATCAAAGGATAAAGAACGTCAGAAGCCAATAAAACCAGGAGAAGGCCATGGGCAAACGACTTTTGTTGTGTGGTCTATTCGGTTTTTAGTAAGGGTGGTAGAGAAGGGGGGCTTTTGCCAGGAAAGAAAAGTTTCAATTTGGAAAGAAATGCGAAGCCAAATCATGGAATGACATGGAAATTATCCCTCCTCCCCGGGAATTTGTGGGGCGTTTGTTTGTTTGTTTGTTTGTTTTTTTTTTCAGAACCACTGCAATTGCCCTACGGTAGAGGCTGGCGGCCGGGAATTCATACAAAGACCTCACGGTGAGGCTGAGATAAGTGTGCAAATGCCCGACCCCGGAATATCTCTAAAATTGCATTTTATTGTCATCTGTGGTTGAGGCCTAAACTTCAGCAATGTTATCGAATTTTATTTGAAGGAGATGTTTACCTTAAATGTATACTACTCGCGAGAAATGTTGTGTTTAAAATTGGATGAATCGACTTTTTCATATTATGGAAGAAGGGGTGGGACAAGTAAAACTAGCAACTCAATACCCATAAGTACTTTATTAGATAATATATAGATTTAGCCAGGGCTAAAAGCGAGGCTCCCATTAACAAATTTATAATTTAAATTAAACAATAAACTTGTTTTGGAATTCCACAATTCAGTTAACTTTAGAGCACATTTATGTGACTTTTGAGGGAAAGGCTACCTGATTTTAGAGAAAAATAATTTGCAAACAGCCCAAGAGTGAATCAAATGTTACATCGAGTTGATAGCCTCATATGTACACCCAAAAACTGGTAATCATCTTAGATCACATTTAAGAGCCATAATGGCTCTTGATCACCGTAGATTAATTAGTGGGAAAAAAAATCAGGCCAACTTTTTTGCGTTCGACAAGTTTACTTTGCAAAATCTTGTCAACAAATCTGGGTGCGTGTAAACCAACCTTTTATACCATTTATACATCACATCTGAGGTGAAACAGTAGTATGAGGCACTGCTTTTATCATACCGGCAAACCTTGGACAGAAAGCAGTATTTCACAATACAAATTGCACTCATTCAATATTCATAAAATGTTAAAAAAATTTCCAAAATCACCTATACGGCCATCCGGTTCTCACTTTTGTAGTGCGAGCTGTGGCGAGTGTTTGAATGAACATTAACAGAGTTACGCTCCAACATTATAAAGAATTTATTCTGTTTATTTTTTATTTAACGGTTTATTAACGCGCGGCATTTTGAGTACTCCTGCAAGCGATGTTCACTGAACGACTGAAAACAATCGGCACAGCGGTTAAAATTACAAGAGAGACTACTAACAATCAATAAAAGAAACATAATTCGGTGAAACATATACAGAAACAACAATTTTCATTCAGGAAGACAAGTATTAAAGTATCCCTAAAAATCCTGAGTCTTCAAGCTTCAAGCTTAAGTTTATGGTTTAAGCCGGCTTCCCGGTGTTTGCTTTTTTCAAAGACGAACTCGAGGCAAGAAAATCGCTCAAAGCTTTCTTTTCCGGCCACAATTATAACTAAATATTCTTTGGAACATTTTCTTTCTATTTGCGGTGAGAAACTGTCTAAAGGCTTTTTAAAGTTCTGTAAGCTTATATCAAACCTGATACTCGGTCAGATCTTTATCTCAAATCTTACAAACGTGCATAAACTAAATGACCGCATAAACTCTGCTCGACTTCATTAAATTAGATCCAAAAAAACAAACATCAAATACAATAATTTCTCTGGCTTACCATTTGAGATGCAGCTCCTGAAAGGTATCAAGAAAAGCCAGTATCGCTTCAAACTTTGCAATCCTCTTACGCATCAAGCAAGGTGGAAACGAAAACGATGCCATCCGAAGTCGGATTTCCGACTTTGACAAGCGATGTATTCCTCAACCAAAAACCCAATAAACAAACTAGCCATGAATAACAGAGGACTCCTGATAGCAGCTGAATTTCATTTTGCACATCCAGTGGAAAAAGACAGCTAAAAACATCACAAGTTGACACAAAACTCTGTCAGCTTCAGCTGTCAAAGTAAACAAGATTCAAGATGCTGCATAAATTTTCCGCATGAACTCACCTGTCAAATTTTGACCAATCAGAGCATTAAAATTGGACGTAGAGCGTGACCAACGCGTGACCATGGTGAGAAAAGTCAAAAGCAACTGTCTTCCCTGCCTGTAACAGCTGGCTGAATTTTCGCGTCCGAGGTCAGTTTGCAATCAAAATTTTAACTGTGTAGCACATAAACACAACATATTTCATATGAATTTAGAAAAAACTTGAACTTGAGCCTGCGATCACTTGAAAACTAGTAACCTGTCAGCGGATAACTTCAAAAAAATACTTGACCTCGATGGGTCGACACCTGAGCCCGCGATACACTCAGTTGATACTGGTCAGCGGGTACCCTGTTTTGACAGCTGTCAATTGATCAAAACATTGATGTCCAATATGTGTGCATTATCAGTTTAAAGGGACTGGTTCACGATAATGCGCATGCGCGCCGTTTGTCTCTTCAGAATAAATTTGTTGGGTCAACACTAAATTCGAAATCGCCATTACCGGTACAATCATTGAAAATCCTTCGTTTTATTCGGACATCCGTCGCTTTGGCTGGTCTAGTTATACTTCGTTAGTGGTGATTAACGTGTGGTTGTGTCGTTTGACTGGTTACGTTTTGAGAAGACGCAAAAAATAATGTTTTGATCATGGAGGTTCAGAAGAGCATCGTAGCCGTCCGGCAACAGAACGTTCTCAAGAGTCTTTGGAGATAGAGAAGCTTAGCCTATCGATGTGGTATGGTTCTATGAGTACTGTGTGGCTTACGAAAAGAATACACGACACTTGGAAAGTGGTTAAAGGCATGAGTTCGTTCAACTTTGATTTGATTTTTGACTCCGACCTGTAGTTATACCGCAACAGGCCGCGCGATCTTCACCGATCTGGTACACTTGAAATGTTCCTTGTATCTTTGCTTTCCGATCGTATATGTTTAAGAATTGATGTTTTTAAAATAAATTATTGCCTGAATATTCTGTTTATAATCTAGTTTCTTTATGTGTGCTACTCGATCACATTTGTTTTGCGGAACACTGACCCGATGCAACGCGAATGAATTTGTTCATTTGCTAATAAGCAATTGAAATTTATGCTCAATTAAGGATAATCTTTATACTCATACGTTGTGTGTATTTGTCACCGGGTCAGGCGCTATTTGTAGATATTTCTGGGTTTATATAAGGCGAACTGAGAGAACAGTAATAAGATGTTTGTTTTATACAAATTCTGTTTGCCGATCGGTGACTGCTTTGTTAGCGTGGGTACGACCTCGTAAAAATACACGTTGGTAAATGTTTGTTTCAAAGCAGGACAGGGCTGTAAATCTTATTCTTATCGGCTGCAACATATATCTGAGGAGTAGCAAAGAATAGACTTGAATTATGGGGATAAATAAAATCAAACCAAATGCCCGGAAATACTCTCGCGTCGCGAACAATTAATTTGAATTTTGTAAATTTACTTGCGTGCATCTAACTCGCTTCCGATTGGTTGAAAAACAATCAGCTACTGTCAGAACTTACACATGCGCATTATCGTGAACCACTCCCTTTAACTAGTAAAAGTATGAGATTGAACATTGTTCGCGATCTAGTAAAACAATTAACTGGTCAGCGGACAGCTTCCAAATAAATCACGTCACCTCGATGAGTTGACACATGAGCCCGCGATATGGTCATGGGATACTGGTCAGTGGCTATCCTCTTTTGACAGCTGTCAATTGACCATATTGTGAATGTCCTAAAATCCCATATTAAAGATGTGGACTTGCCAAGACACGCCTGAGACACCCCTCCCTTCCTTTTGATAGTCTCTCCTACCCCACCCGTACAATCTGTAGACGCGTACGTACGTACGCTCGGTCAATCACGTGACAACCAAACGAAAAGAGGTTGACCATATTCCATGAGTATGGGGCTCTGTCCCACGCGCACTTCGCGCGCGCGGGAGCCCCGCTATTACTGGTACAAAAGATGCTCGGGACAGCCATTATGGAACTCTCTGAGGAGATTGTTGGGGCTCCTGTTATTTTGATTTGGATTAGAGACCGCCAATCTTTCTGTAGTTGAAAGTTCGTCTTTCATAAAACTAATCTGATTATTTGACGAAACCGATTAATATATTCTATTAAGCGTAAGTCAAGTTCCTGTCAAGTCAAACTAAATTTTCTTTTACTTGACCTGATCAATTTAATTGTTAAACTATTAATTGGAAATTAATATTTACATAAAACTATTAACCTGAAACGTTTTTCAAAATTTTGTACGTGCTAAATGTTGCCTAACTGGCTAGTTCTTGTTAAAACAAAAAAAAAACATTACAAATGTCTTTTGAATTTCTGCTTATTCCACGAATTAAGAAAACTCAGGACTTTCTGATAACTTTCATTTTGGATGCCCAAAGCGGTTAATACAGTTCATATTTTTGGTAAGAAAACATCGGCATACTATTGTAGTTTTGATCTTCTGTATGGATAAAAAATATACATTTTAAATTCTACTCGAGGCACCCGCGGAAACAGAAGGGTAGATTCACTTGGCGCACAAACCGCCCACTTCGATTTACTAGACTGGTGTACTCCAAATGAATCCATCCGAGACAAACGGCTAAGTTTAGCAGTCTCTATATATGTTTTGGAGGTATTTAGCCGAACGGCTAAAAACGCATGACACTTATATAGTGGGAAATGTTTAGCCGTTAAATAACGGCTAAGTTTAGCTATTTCCTTATATATATTGGAAAAAGTTAGCCGTTATTTAACGGCTAAAAATGCATGATACTTATATAGTGAGAAATAGCCGTTAAATAACGGCTAAAAATGCATGATACCTACATAGTGGGAAATATTTAGCCGTTAATTATGCATGATACTTATATAATGGGAAATAGTTAATTAGCTGTATCCTTATATGTATCGGAAATATTTAGCCGTTAATTAACGGCTAAAAATGCATGATACCTATATAGTGGGAAATAGTTAGCCGTTATTCAACGGCTAAGTTTAGCTGTATCCTTATATATATCGGAAATAGTTAGCCGTTATTTAACGGCTAAAAATGCATGATACCTATATAGTGGGAAATAGTTAGCCGTTATTTAACGGCTAAGTTTAGCTGTATCCTTATATATATCGGAAATATTTAGCCGTTAATTAACGGCTAAAAATGCATGATACTTATATAGTGGGAAATAGTTAGCCGTTAAATAACGGCTAAGTTTAGCTGTATCCTTATATTTATAGGAAATATTTAGCCGTTAATTAACGGCTAAAAAGGTATGACACTTATATAGTGGGAAATAGTTAGCCGTTAAATAACGGCTAAGTTTAGCTGTATTTTTATATGTATGGCAAATATTTAGCCATTAATTAATGGCTAAAAATGCATGATACTTATATAGTGAGAAATAGTTAGCCGTTATTTAACGGCTAAAAATGCATGATACCTATATAGTGGGAAATATTTCGCCGTTAATTAACGGCTAAAAATGCATGATTCTTATATAATAGGAAATAGTTAGTTTAGCTGTCTTCATATATATATGGGAATTATTTAGCCGTTAATTAATGGCTAAATTTCTCGTTTGTATATATATTGATGAAAATTTAGCCGTTAATTAATGGCTAAATTTTTCTTTAATAATAATACAAAGTGACTTAACGGCTAAATTTTTCTTATAACTACAGTGTGAATTTATTGCAAAGTTTACCATTGTCTAAACACCGACACATAGCTACACACACAAAGAGATTTGCAATCACGTTCTGGAAGAGAAAAAACTCATGAAAAGGTTTAAACTTCAACAAAAGGTGAAGAGAAACCCCAAAAGCTGCTCATCGTAGCATCTTTTGAAGAAGATGATGAAAAAGTACAATACGCTAGCTTCAAACACATCTTCATTTAATGGCGCCCTTCGCTTAAATACTTTATCTTTACTGAGTTAATAATTGATAGTGTTCATTTTGACGACATAAATCCCCGGGGGATACTCTCTTTCATTAACCCTATAGATATTACTCTGAAACAGTGTCAAGATTAGGAGAGCCGGACGGCGCACCCCTACTACGACTTCCCAGAAATACCCCCTAGAGAAGAAAACGGAACGTATTTTATAGAATGGGCTGGCCACAAGCAACCCAGTTTAATAATATTGACCTTATAGGAGCCGTTTTTGCTTCTTTCTGGAAAAAATTTACTGATACAAAGAATTTTTTACTGTTTGTGTACAAATGCTTAAAATCTAACTGTTTCATGTTACAAAGCCAAAAAATGAAGTGTCTAGTGTTATCGAGGTAATGGCACTATCTAATTTGTGAAAGAAAGATACGGGAGGGATAGACCAGACAAGACAACAGACACACATAGACTCAATAGTTTAACAAAGTCGAAACCCTTGATTCGATCTAGCCTGAGTATCAGGCCATCCTAAGGGGCCCTTTTTCGCTTCCATCTTTCCCCTTTTCCCCAGAAACGCCTGATACTCAGGCTAGATTCGATCCTACAGCCCAAGGTAATGGTTAAGTAACCCACCCCTGACCACCCCCCACTCTACCCAGCCCCCCTCCCGCAGCGTCCCCCAACCGTTACGCAAGGTGTTATTTATAGTGCATACCTTCCTCTCTGTCACGGTCCTCGAGTTTTTCTGAAGCGGCTTACCGTGCGAAATCGCTTTGAATTTTCCTAATTTACTTACAATCTATAGGACAACATTTTACTCCATCGTTAAGGTAAGTTGATTATATTTAAACTTGGCCGTCTTCGAAGTCTTCGAAAGACGAGGTTTCGGATCAAAAAAGCGTGTCTACTTCCTGCTACACAATGCAAGCCTATTAAAATTCTTTTATCGTTCCCTTATTTGTTTCAGTCAAACACGTGATTTTTAACTTTTTTTTCGACTAAGTACAAACTCCAAATTAGCTTTCGTCTGGAATTCGAAATGCCCTGCCACCGAATGATTCTCTCTTTCAAAAGGAGCATTTGTTTTGCAGTGATCTAGACGGAAGCTCGTGTCGGGATAATCTGGTTGACTTTAATTTTTGATTTTGAAATTATAAATCATACGCCGTGACCGCACTACAATCTTCTTTCCATCGAGTACTGAACAAGAGTGTGCAAGACTGTGCTGTAGGAAGAATCATAGGGATCCCAAAGTATCCCAGTCGTAAAATTATTCAAAAATCGCTCGTGATAAGGCCAACATTGCAACGATCCTCGAGCTCATGCAGCCGAATTTAGAACCTGGCGCTCGTCGAATGGGTAGGTGTAGACTCTTCGGTCTTTGTTTGGAATTTATTGGCCTTCGAGCGGCGAGGGTCAATTGGAAGGTCTCCAGCCTTCCCTTCTTTTATAGTGTTCAGTACTCGATGGAAAGAAAGTCGACTAAACGGCGTTTAAACCAGCCGTAGGACACAGAGTGGCTATGAACGAAAGGTAAGGGAGCTTTTTGAATCAATATTTCGCGTGATCATGATTTTTTTTTTCCCTTAGCGTTGTAGATTCGAATACATGTGATAAAATTCGATCAATAAGGGCCCGAATCGCATGTAATAATGCAAGAAATATCGATTTTCGTTATCTTAAAGGCTACTAGTACTGATAGACAAACAAGAAAACTTCATATCTTTAAGACTTTTTGCATTTATTTGGCGTCAGATAATACACTAATAATTCTAGTATTTCCCACCAAATGACCTCTGAAGCCCGAACCCACAAATAGTGCACTTGGGCTGCCTGTGTTTATTACGGCTAAATAAATATTTTAGTTTCTTTGGTCTTTTCCGACTAAAATGCCTGGATCTGGACAACTACAAACCAAGGAGCCTTGGTTTGTAGTTTCTTTGTCACTGCTTTGTCCGTGAATGTTTTGACGCTGGACCCGGCTTTTTAACAAGTGTTATTTGCAGGATGTTGTATTTTTACGTATAGCGCGATCTTCAGATTTGAGTTGTAGCTTTTAACTTAAGCTACACCAAGCAAAAAAGTATGGAGAATTACGCTGTGCGTCTTTCTTCTACCGTATGCGATTCATCGACCACAATCGCGGACACCGTTCGATGTATTGCGCTGGAGTGCGTTATTCTCTAACACCGAGTAATAGAGAAAATTGAGGTGAACTTTCTCGAAGCAATGAAATTTACTGTTTCTGTCATAAGGTCCATTGCTTTACAGCTCAGCGACAACATTTCAGATATCTGGTCGTCGATAGTACTTTTTAGAGAAGAAATTGTGATCATACACGTTTTCGATGAGGATATTTCTTCTTTGGCCATAGCAAAGACAGTAAAGATCATGCTCTTGCCAAATCTTGTTGACAAAATTTCCATGACATCTCTCCCTTGAAGAAGACTGTAAATGGCCATTTCCTGTTTAGGCTTCAATACAATTACCCTGTTTTCCCGTCAAATATTCAAGATCGACGACGCTCCGGTCAACGCTTCTTTGATATTTTGATTTTGTCTTGCGGAGGTGATTTGTTCAGTCCCTCGAAACTCTCCCATGGGAGATTACCGAAATATTTGATTGACAGGCGAACATTCCGAACCAATCGGAACGATCCGTAAGCTGCCATTCATGATTCAAAATAATAATAACAATACTAAGGCAGTAAATTGAAGCGCGCACTTAAATGCATAAGATGATCGAGCTTTGTATTTGAGGGCGACTTCTAAGTACAAGCCTCCCCCCTCCCCCCCCCGGGTTGATGAGTCGAGCTTTAAAAAATAATAATAATAATTAGGTAATTTTTAAGGGAGTGGGTGGACGGGAGTGGAGGGGTTTAATGAAAAACCAAAGAAAAGAATACATATCCTAACCGGGCCCGGTTCCTGGGCCGGGTTGTAGGGGTCGACCATTAAAAACACGAAAGGGTCCGACTAACTAACGAAATGAAGCCGGGCCCGGCTTTAACCCCCTCCCCTCCCATCCACCCACCCACCCACCCACCCACCCACCCCCTCTTAAAAAAGAGAATAAATAAAGAAAGAACAAAAGATGCCCAGGAAGTAAATTTATAAAGATTTTTGAATCTTTTTTTATTTTATTTTCTTCGTCGTCGCCGCTTAACACAAACGGCTCAAAGTTTTGTCGCATTGTTTGCTGAACTCAAACATTTCGATGACCATAATTGTGCAAAGTGCGGGAAACATTTTTTAAATCAGACGCCATTTTGATCTTTCTCAAATGGGCATGTCATTTCAGCGACAACAAACCATTGAACAGGGAAGCTGACAGAACTTCATTCATGCATTGCTGTACTTTGGTTTACTGATGCATGATTGGATTTCTCCATTTCCAAAAGTAGGCTTATTTGTGCAGAATTGTGTCAAATAATAGAGTCGAAGTCCTCTAAAAAAGAGAAATCACACTGCCATTTTCAAACTTGTTCGGCCCTTTCCAGTGCAGTAAATCCCATTTTCCTACTCCAAAAAAAGGTGAAATCTCAGCTCCTATTTTACTCCTTCAGGACCCCCTTATAACAGTGACATCACTCAAGGAATAGTAAGTTACAGTTTTTAACTGGTATTTATACTCACTTATTAATCAGGGACAAAAATCAGCCAGAAATGACTCTCTATAGGTTTCCTGGAGTGCTTCAAAAGCAAGACAAATGAATAATTCGCATTGCTATAGGTATTCTAGAGAGCTCCAAACAGATATTTCCTAGAAAACGGTCGTTGGGTGTCCCTGAGTAATCTATTGCAATACGTTTAATAGTATGGAGACGCTTATAATTACTTTATGTTATTTAACAATTATTCCTCGAGCCCGAATGGGCTCTGAGTCAATAGCCCATGAGGACGAGGGCTGAATGTGCTATTGACTCAGAGGCCATTGGTAAAATCCAACTAGTAGGTCAAAAATATCGAGACAAAACAACTTTAGCTAGCAAAACGCGATTCAACCACCATTGTTTTGGTTTTCAAAGCAGGCTCTTTTCGCTACCAGCCAATCAGAACGCAGCATTGATAATAGACCACTAGTTGGATTTTACTAAAATACGTTATGGCCTTCCATCCAAAGCCAAAATTTAGCCTTTTGTTGTTGAAGTCAGCTTTTAAAGTCCGTGATTGAATTATCCTTTGACAAAAACGCATATTCATTTGTCCGTAGGAAGTAAATTTTCCGTCAATTAGTCAATTTCCTTAGTTGTTACCCAAACAAAATGTTACATTAAGCACAACAAGCTAAGGTATAAAAAATTATTTAGGAAACTGATTTTAACACCTTCAGGGTAGATAACTCTAAACACTTATAGTGAAAGTACTAAGGCGTATAAGGCGTATTTCAACGTCATCCAAAAAATCAAAATTTCCCTTTCAGCTTATGCTGCTTCGCTGCAAACGTTTTAGGGAGTGAAATAGTGTAATATTCACTTTCTAAGATTGCACGAAACCTTTTTTCCTCAGGTAAGATAGACTTTAATATTATAATGTTCTTTGATTCAGCACTGGTAGTCTTTCTTTGACATCTCTTTGCAATCAGCACGACCCCTGTAAATAACGTAACATTTGATGAATTAAAACGCTTGAACAGTGAAATAACAGCCTCAATATTACTCATTCTGGAGAGGTTTTAAGACAACTAGCCTTAGATTACAGGACAGCAAGGAAGAGGTAAATGTAAAATCAAAGTTGGGCAGGAGCTCAAAACCTTTCAGTAATTTACAACAAGAGAGAATGTTGGAGCTACTTGTATTATCTAGCTATAGTATATCAGGAAATAGGGTTTCTAGTGTTCAACAAACTTTTTAAACGATTTTGTATGACAGAAATGAAATCTGATTTCGCAAATCCAGAATGAGTGTACATCAACCAACCATCCATATTATTTTTTGTCAACATTATTAACACTAAGTCTTGCTTTTACTGCTTATTTGTGATTAATATTGTCAATTCCTTTACATTTTAATTTAAAGACAATAAAACCTTAAACTTTATTTAATATATTAGGACCCTAAAATAAGTAGCCTAAATTTAAAGAAAAGTCTGTACTTACAGCTTTCTCAACGGTTTACATCAGATTCAATCGAGACGTCATCGCCAATCAGCACAAATGGAGCCCAGTACTTTGGGGCAGAAAAGTCGTCCGAATCTCGAAGGCATTTCATGGCCTTCTGCAGAGCATTACTAGCACTTTCTCCAGCTCTCAGGTGTTGGTAGAAACATTTCATAAACACCATTGTGGCTTCATCATCAATTGCCCAGAGTGACGCCAGCACAGAACGAGCACCAGCAAACAAGAAAGCTCTTGCCATACCGACCACACCCTCAGACGAGACCTCTCCTTGACCACTATGGCAGCAACTAAGCACAACTAGCCTCGCTCTCAGCTTAATGGCCTGTAAATCAGACATTTTCAACATGTAGTCCTCTTCCTTAGGGATACGAGTCTTGGATTGCCACCCGGGGTTGGGAGCCAAAGCAATTTCACCAGTTTCCTTTCCTCCGTGTGCTGCAATGTGAATCAAAGCGACTGAATCTATTCTCCGAAGCACCTCTTCTTTGGTTGCAGCTTCTCCTGTAAGTGGTTGTCTGTTAAGAAGTTTTCCAATCATTTCCACTTCTTTTTTTGCGAACTCCAGCTGCTCATAAATGGGTTTATCCCATTCATCCGTAACTTTCCTCAGACATGGATCTCCAACAAGCAGGGCGCCAGTTTTGCTGTGGTATTCACTTGAAGAATCTCTTATTACTTTCAAACTTGTAAGTGAGGGAATAATACGGATCCTTAAAGTTTCACTTAGGGCTGTCCAAGGAGCTAAACACAAAGCACCATCAGGGACTACAACCAGTTCATTGCCATCAAGTAAGTCTTCAATGGGACCAAAAACTATATCATGCAATGGCTGTAACCAGTCGATATTCTCGTGCGATGAAATCGATATTTTATCATCTTCCTGAGTACTGGAAGTTGACTTATCTCTTAAAACATCAAGTGACCGATTCTCGCATCTAACATCTCTGCCAGCCCCAATTTTTTTCAAAGAAGCTTTCAAAAGTGCATCAAAGAGATCTTTGTGTGCACTTCCACTTTTTAGTACTGCTTTCCTAAAAATAGCCTTGGTTTTCTTTCCCAGTACCCACCAGTTTATTCTTCCATTGTCCAATGCAATAAACATTGTTAAAACAGATATGTCCCTTGAAATGTATGCGAAATCTTCCTCAGTTTCATTTGAAATGGGCGAAAGGGATGTAAAGCCATACTTTATTTTCAAGGCATCTAGCAAAGCCCCTGCTCGTCCCCGTTCTGCCGCGTACAAAGCTTCATCCGTCTTTTGAAGCGCTATAAGAACTTGAACTAAATAGCGATAGCTGCATTCGAAAAGCTTACGAAAACTTATTTTCCATGCATCATACGAAATGAAACTTTTCCTAATGGTATCCAACGTTTTTACACTGAATCTGAAATGAACTACAGCCTCATCCAACGAACCTGACAACATAAGAGTTTCACCCAAGCATTCATAGGACAATCCTTCTAGGACCATGTCACATACTTCCTTGGCAATTTTCAGCTGTTCCTTTTGGTACTCGATTGCTTGTTGGAATTGTTGAAGGGATAAATAAGCACGGCCGAGATCGGCATAGGCATATCCCTCTTTGGCCCTGCCGCTCACCTCCTTAGCAATGCTTAGGCTGTGCTCATAATGCTCTATTGCTCTTGGGAGGTCGCCAAGGGATTTATAAACTGAGCCGAGCCTGCCATAGGCCGTTCCTTCTTCAGCCCTGTCGCCGACTTCTATTGCAATGCTCAGGTGTTGCTTGTGGTGCTTCATTGATTCTTTGAAGTCCTCGAGGTGTAAATAAGCAATACCGAGATTGCCATAGGCACGTCCTTGACCGGCCCTGTCACCGACTTCTCTTGCAATGCTCAGGTATTGCTTGTGGTACTCTAGTGCTTGTTGGAATTGGCCAAGGGAATTATAAACACTGCCGAGATTGCAATAGGCACGTCCTAGTCCGGCCCTGTCGCCGACTCTTATTGCAATGCTCAGGTCTTGCATGTGGTACTCTATTGCTTGTTGTAATTGGCCAAGGGATTGATAAGCATTGCCGAGATTGCCATAGGCACGTCCTTGTCCGGCCCTGTCGCCGACTTCTATTGCAATGCTCAGGCGTTGCTTGTGGTACTCTATTGCTTGTTGGAATTGGCCAAGGGATCGATAAGCAATGCCGAGATTGCCATAGGCACGTCCTTGTCCGGCTCTGTCGCCGACTCTTATTGCAATGCTCAGGTCTTGCTTGTGGTACCCTATTGCTTGTTGGAATTGGCCAAGGGATTGATAACCATTGCCGAGATTGCCATAGGCACGTCCTTGTCCGGCCCTGTCGCCGACTTCTATTGCAATGCACAGGTGTTGCTTGTGGTACTCTACTGCTTGTTGGAATTGGCCAAGGGATCGATAAGCAATGCCGAGATTGCCATAGGCACGTCCTTGTCCGGCCCTGTCGCCGACTTCTATTGCAATGCTCAGGTCTTGCTTGTGGTACTCTATTGCTTGTTGTAATTGGCCAAGGGATTGATAAGCATTGCCGAGATTGCCATAGGCACGTCCTTGTCCGGCCCTGTCGCCGACTTCTATTGCAATGCTTAGGCGTTGCTTGTGGTACTCTATTGCTTGTTGGAATTGGCCAAGGGATCGATAAGCAATGCCGAGATTGCCATAGGCACGTCCTTGTCCGGCCCTGTCGCCGACTCTTATTGCAATGCTCAGGTCTTGCTTGTGGTACTCTATTGCTTGTTGGAATTGGCCAAGGGATTGATAAGAATTGCCGAGATTGCCATAGGCACCTCCTTGTCCGGCCCTGTCGCCGACTTCTATAGCAATGCTCAGGTGTTGCTTGTGGTACTCTATTGCTTGTTGGAATTGGCCAAGGGATTGATAAGCAATGCCGAGACTGCCATAGGCACATCCTTGTCCGGCCCTGTCGCCAACTTCTATTGCAATGCTCAGGCGTTGCTTGTGGTACTCAATTGCTTGTTGGAATTGGCTAAGGGATCGATAACGAATGCCGAGATTGCCATAGGCACATCCTTGTCCGGCCCTGTCGGCGACTTCTATTGCAATGCTCAGGTGTTGCTTGTGGTACTTGATTGCTTGTTGGAAATGTTGAAGGGATAAATAAGCACGGCCGAGATCGGCATAGGCATATCCCTCTTTGGCCCTGCCGCCCACCTCCTTAGCAATGCTTAGGCTTTGCTCATAATGCTCTATTGCTCTTGGGAGGTCACCAAGGGATTTATAAACAGAGCCGAGCCTGCCATAGGCCGTTCCTTCTTCAGCCCTGTCGCCGACTTCTATTGCAATGCTAAGGCATTGCTTGTGGTGCTTCATTGATTGTTCGAAGTCCTCGAGGTGTAAATAAGCAATACTGAGATTGCCATAGGCACGTCCTTGTCCGGCCCTGTCACCGACTTCTCTTACAATGCTCAGGTATTGCTTGTGGTACTCTAGTGTTTGTTGGAATTGGCCAAGGGAATTATAAACACTGCCGAGATTGCAATAGCCACGTCCTAGTCCGGCCCTGTCGCCGACTCTTATTGCAATGCTCAGGTCTTGCTTGTGGTACTCTATTGCTTGTTGTAATTGGCCAAGGGATTGATAAGCATTGCCGAGATTGCCATAGGCACGTCCTTGTCCGGCCCTGTCGCCGACTTCTATTGCAATGTTCAGGTCTTGCTTGTGGTACTCTATTGCTTGTTGGAATTGGCCAAGGGATTGATAAGCAATGCCGAGATTGCCAAAGGCACGTCCTTGTCCGGCCCTGTCGCCCACTTCTATTGCAATGCTCAGGCGTTGCTTGTAGTACTCTATTGCTTGTTGGAATTGGCCAAGGGATCGATAAGCAATGCCGAGATTGCCATAGGCACATCCTTGTCCGGCCCTGTCGCCGACTCTAATTGCAATGCTCAGGTCTTGCTTGTGGTACTCTATTGCTTGTTGTAATTGGCCAAGGGATTGATAAGCATTGCCGAGATTGCCATAGGCACCTCCTTGTCCGGCCCTGTCGCCGACTTCTATTGCAATGCTCAGGTGTTGCTTGTGGTACTCGATCGCTTGTTGGAATTGTTGAAGGGATAAATAAGCACGGCCGAGATCGGCATAGGCATATCCCTCTTTGGCCCTGCCGCCCAACTCCTTAGCAATGCTTAGGCTTTGCTCATAATGCTCTATTGCTCTTGGGAGGTCGCCGAGGGATTTATAAACTGAGCCGAGCCTGCCATAGGCCGTTCCTTCTTCAGCCCTGTCGCCGACTTCTATTGCAATGCGAAGGCATTGCTTGTGGTGCTTCATTGATTGTTTGAAGTCCTCGAGGTGTAAATAAGCAATACCGAGATTGCCATAGGCACGTCCTTGACCGGCCCTGTCACCGACTTCTCTTGCAATGCTCAGGTATTGCTTGTGGTACTCTAGTGCTTGTTGGAATTGGCCAAGGGAATTATAAACGCTGCCGAGATTGCAATAGGCACGTCCTTGTCCGGCCCTGTCGCCGACTCTTATTGCAATGCTCAGGTCTTGCTTGTGGTACTCTATTGCTTGTTCTAATTGGCCAAGGGATTGATAAGCATTGCCGAGATTGCCATAGGCACGTCCTTGTCCGGCCCTGTCGCCGACTTCTATTGCAATGCTCAGTTGTTGCTCGAGGTACTCTATTCTATTCCTTTCTGTCATTTAGAAGTCCTAGTATGAAAAGTGTGGCTGTTTCGTGATGGTAATATACCTACAAAAGGGAAATATCAAGTTGTCATTCTTTCCTGTCTGCTACCTTTTTGTTTTCTTTAGAGGTGTGCTAGTTGATGTGAAGAACTTAAATGCAGAAAAGTGCTTTCTAATAATTGTTAAACTGAAATTATGTTTCTGGATTGGACAGAGAAAAATTTAAAATCCTTCTACACTCTAAACCACATATTTAATCTTACCGATGCGCTTGCGAACTTTTTTTTTTATATTTATCAAAACAATGGCGAACCAAAGGTGAGAAATGGGAGCGATGTCAGTGTACCAAAACAGTCACGTGAGGATTGAACTCTTTTCTTACGTGAAAGTTTTTGTTTATCCAAGAAATTTTAATAACCACTTGGTAAGTGAATGAACGATCTATTGTTTTCTCTCTTACTATACGCGTTTTTAACGGCTTAAAGTATGGTCCCATCTACACCAATCCGGTTATTTTTTAAACTGAGTATTTATTTTTTACCCTGATTTGTGTGGAGGGGGTTCTTAAACCTGACTCTTGACAGGGGTTGCAGCAAGATGCCTTTTCGGACAGCGGATTTACTGTTTTCTTGTGGACGAATGACCGATTCGTGTAAAAAAGCGAGGTTTCAAAAATAACAAGATTCGTGTGGAAGGGGCCTAAACGGAGGTTTGTTGTTGGTGCAGATCACAAAATGACCTCATACTGAATCGTCTTTGCCTTTTCGTAATGATTGTCACCGTCGTCAGGGTACAGTTTGCTTCTAACTATTTAAGGTATTGTCTCTAAGTCTCATTTTTACATAAGCGGCAGTAACTAACAATGCAATTGAAATATGCAGAAATCTTATTTATTGTTTTGCACCAAAATATGACACTTGAAGACAATACCCCTGAGCCATGAGAAGCTTTCACTTGTAAACACGAAATTTTCGACAAAGTAAAATAGCAAATTGTAGCCCTTATTTTATTACCTTATAAGTTGTCAATGACATTGAAGCTCAAGGGTCATATAAAATGACGGTTAATCTCGATAATCGCAAATGTTTAAAAATATTTATGTAGCGGTTTCAAAACTATTTGCTCATTTGTTAAAGTAGATCAAAATATTAAAAAAACGCAAACAAGAGCACCTCATTGTATTGTCAAATCCCTCTTTCTTGCGAACGGCTAAAGCCATTCCCATGACTCGCTTGAAATACGTTTAAAAGTGAATGAAAGTACTATGACGTAAAACTGGATTTCAAAATCGCTTGGTTTTCTAAAGATAACGGCTGAATACTGAATATCCAACCACATACATTTCATCCCAAATTATCTTCAAAACGCTCTTATACATTTCACTCAAACTTCACGAACATCGAGGAAGCCATTGATGGAGAAAGCTCCCGTAACCTAGATTGGTAGGAAAGTTACCAGTGCCGAAAAAAACGGTTGTAAGTAAAATAGGTAATGGCGTCGTTTCGTTGTTAGGACTACTTCAATGTCATTGTAACCCGGCTGATCATAACAAATTTCCATCTTTTTCTAATACAATTTTGGTGGTAATATTTCTAAATCTTTGTCAATTGCGACGTAGCTAATGCTAAAACATGAGAGGTATTGACGCTGAAAAACCCCATCGAGCCACCTTAAGAAAATGTACAGTGAGTAGGCGTTCCTACCTCCCCCTCCCCCACTTCCCCTGTATATAACACGCTGCATTGTTTTCTTTAAACAGCAGAGATCTTGAAGTTACCAGGATGACATCACTAAATACGAGTCACAAGTACTGCCGTCTATCAACAAGTAGTTGAGTAAAACGAGTTTAAATCTTGAGACCTGTGGCTGTATGTTTCAGACAAAATAACCCAAATGCTCAATATTAACCTACATTATTTCAGGGCCTCACTATCAGTGACATTGAAATGTTAAATCAACAGTGAATTTTACACAATCTTTGCGACCTTTTGATCGTCTTCAGTAAATCGTTTCGGGTCAATGCGGGGTCGTGGCGTGAGATTTTGAAGGTGCACAGGAAGAAAAGTTAGAGCGCGGAAGGCACTCCAAACTCGTGGGTCTGGGGGCATGTTTCCCAAAAGGTTTTTAAATTTAAGGTCTCGGAAATGCCATCTCCTGCGTTTCCCGCAGAACATTTTGAGTAAATAATGAGTACGGAGAAAAATGCAGTAATCTCAATTTTACCTTGTAAAGGTCTTTCTTAGTTAATAATTAACGGTAAGTCACTGAGAAACATGGAGGTTGATTCCTTACACGACTAAAATGATGCCGTCTGTAACTAAACACCTAGTGGATTTCAACTGCTTCCTTTCAGTTAAAAACATGTCAGAGAAAGGCTTAGGGCACGACCACATTACGGCGAATACCACAATATATTGTGAAATACCGTTACAGCTAGAGAACCAGAAGTTTATTTTTATGCCGATAACAACTATCTATCGCGTAAGCCGAGAAAAAAGAATATTCAGCTGAACTTTAACAAAATATCATCGATGAAAACAATGATTCTTGTTTTAAAAGACTGTTAACAGCAAAATAACTGATAGCTTGCACAACAGCGCAGCTGTTAGTTTTTGATAACTCACCTGTCTTACTCGAAGCCCCCGGAGAAAGACCTCAAGAAGCCACCCCCCACCCCCTCGGAAATTGCGTCCTTTTGGACCGCCCTTCCCCGCGAAATTTCCGTTGCCCTCCGTGGTGGGGTATAGATACTGGTCATTATTAAGCTCCGCACAGCAGTAAAAAGGTTCATGCTGCAATGACAGTCGTTGTTTAGCTTTATTAACTAATTAACAGAGATTACTTCTAGGTAGGTAAGAATATTTTTGAAGTTTAGATTGTGACTGCATGAATATTTATTTTCGCTTTAAATTATTATCATCGATTTTTATTACCTTATTGTGCATTTTATTCGTAGCCTTAACCTTTGTAGCTTTTTTGTCTCCTTTTGTAAATAATATAATTGCCTAGGCCGGTAGGCCCGCAATTGGATTTTATTCAGGACGATACTTTTTTAAAGTCTTCCATAATAATAATAAGAAGAAAAATAATAGTAATCATTATTATTATTATACTGGTTCGCGGAAACCTTAAAGCACAACCTCATTTTTTTAAATGAGAGAATGTGGAATATTGAAGTTTACTCTAACGACGTCAACAGGATTGGAGCGAACAGCGAAGGTGTCGCGTCCGGCAGGTGTCCTGTGGAACAGCAGCACAGACCCGGTCGTCTTCTTGCTACTGCTGAAAGACAACTGAAGAGCTTGGCATGGTCAAAGGAGGACAACAAACGACTGTTTAAGTGTTACATCAGGGGTGAAACAGAGAAGAGAGGTTACAGAAAGAGACTGTTGGACCTGTGGAAAACTCATAACACCAACAATGAGTTAACAGAAGTCACTGAGCATAGGCTTGCAGACCAGGTACGCCAGATTAAGCATAAGACGTGGCTGGAGACTGTGGAACAAGAGGAGATAACGCTGAGGGTAAATAATAAACACCAGTCGAATGAAACTATGGAACCTAATACCACAGATACACTACACCACGCAGCAATAACACCTGATATCCAAGAAGAACGCCAAAGTGTATATAGTAAGGCAGCTGAAGAGGAACCCGGTGGTTCCCCGGCTGAAGAACCACAAGATAAGGTCAACCCAGAACTCGATGTCCTCCGCGGTAGGATTCAGGAACTGATGCAGTCCGATAAAAGAGTATACCATCACTGAGTTCATGCGACAGGGCTGAAGTAGAAAGCAGAAGTTGGAAAGGTCAATAAAGCCATAGAAAGGATTCGGACGCACAACATAACTGAACTGAATTCGCTACTGTATGCAGCTGCATGTGTAACGACAGAGAGAATGGAAATGCTGAAAGAGAGGAGAGGGAAAAGAACTAAAGAGACTCTTTGGAAGAGAAGAATCAAAGGAAAATTGAAACTTAGAGAAAAGATCTTCGTAAGATTGGGGAAGTCCGAAGAGGATATATAGACTTTAAAACAAAGAGAGAGGGAAAGGCTGAACAGAAAATATCGTCTCCAGGAAAAGGGCACTACGTATGTTTCAGCGGTACTGCAGTGAAACAAAAAAATAAGGCAGGTTCAATTAAAATCAAAAGATATGACAAGAGATGCCAACAGTTCAAACAGAATCAACTGTTTCGAACTAACCAGAAGTTGTTTTATGAAACGGTAGATGGAAAAGAACGAGGTGAAACAGAGTTACCCGAACCCACGGAAGCTACCACCTTCTGAAGTGGGATCTGGTCGGAGGAGGTTAGCCATAATAACAAAGCATCCTGGCTGGAAGACATTGAGCAGTAGTTCAGAGACTCAATAAAATATAACCATTACTGTGGAGGACATTCGAAATGAAGTGAACGATGAAGATGGCAGATTGGAAGGCAGCAGGTCCTTACCTAGTCCAGGGTTACTGGTTTAAGAAACTGACAGGCATTGACACTAAATTGCAAGAATACCTGCAAGACTGTGTCTGCCGAGGAAATGTTGCAGAATGGATGACCATAGGAAGAACAGTGTTAATACAGAAGGACCCAGTGAAGGGCAATCAGGCCAGCAACTATCGCCCTATTGCGTGCCTACCCATGATGTGGAAGCTTTTGACGGGAATCATGGGAGAGAAGTTATACCAACATTTGGAGAGGAATGGACTTCTGGTAGATGAGCAGAAGGGCTGTATAAGGGAACACGAGGAACAAAGGACCAATTTCTTGTAGACAACACAGTTCTGAAGAACTGCCGGAGAAGGCTGACAAATCTATCAATGCGAAAGATGGAAGCTGGGTACAAAATGGCGAAGGACATGAGACCCATCAACATCTGTTATTCATGGATGATCTCAAGCAATACGGAGCCAACTTGACCCCCTCATTCAAGCGGTAAGATCTCCTCAGAAGATTTCAGGATGTTGTGTGGGCTAGAAAGGTGTGCTGTATTGGAAATGAGGAGAGGAAGGAAAGTTGATAGCAGTGGAGTAGACCTACCCCATGACCAACCCATCGGGGAAGTTGAGGAAGAGGGCTTCAGATATCTTGGCATTTTACAATTGGACCAAACCCTCAATACTAAGATGAAAGGCAAGATAACAGCAGAATATGTCAGACGAGTTAAGAAGCTGTGTAGATCATCAATGCTTGGGCTGTGGGGGTGGTACGCTACAATGCAGGTATCGTGGATTGGACAGTGGAAGAATAAGTCAGCATGGATAGGAAAACTAGGAAGATAGTGGCCATGAAGAGCTGTCTTCACACCAGAAGTAATGTCGTCCGACTGTATTTGCCGAGAAAGGAAGGGGATGGAGGGTTGATTGGTGTTGAGGAGTGTGTTAAGGAGGAGTGCAAATCCTTGCATGGCTACCGAAGGAATAGCACCGAGTGGATGCTGCGGATGGTTTTGAAGGAGAAAGTGTTCGTTGAAGAAAAAAATTTTCGGGACTACAACAGGAGAAGAAAAGAGGAGAAACTAAGCAACTGGAGGGAA
>CALNXK010000074.1:2140000-2255000 GCA_942486035.1 Porites lobata | reverse complement strand
TCGCTCTCCGCGTCTTCCGCCAGTTTGTTCTGCGTCAATTCGTGAAGGACGTGTGGCTCTGAGCGTGGGTCATCCACGCGGAACACATTCGCGCTATGTGATTGGCTGTTGTCTAATCCCCCTTGGGACCTGTGGTCTCAAAAATAACTCGAGACGAATTACCTATGGAATAGGGTGTGTATGGGGGATGCCTTCTCTGTCCCCTTTATCCTCTCTTGATTTCATGTTATAAATGTAAGTGTAACATGAAAAATATCTTATGTTTCTTATCCTAGTATATACGCTACTGTGCAAAGTTTTCCTAACAAATCATTACTGGCAGTCACTAGTGTTGAAGTTTCAAATTAATTGATTGCAATTTTTTGGTGTATACGAAATGTTCGATCATTTTATTGGTTTCCATTTCTGCAAATTTTTAGAAAAACTGTTTTTAATTATATTTCAGGATCAGTTTCATCATTTCGTGCATCATCGTCAGTTTCTTTAACAGAGAGAAGATCACTTTAAGAGAATGTGGCAACCGTTTTAACAGAACCGGCTACAAAAATATTTTTTAAAAAGTCAGGAACTTACAATCGTTCGTTGGCAAAATCCCCCTTTTCTTCGCTTCGGCGAATCAATCTGAAGATAACAAAAGATGAATAGTTAAGCAAAAAATGAATAGTTTAAGTATCAGTTCTTCCTTGGGACGACTTAGGACTAGGGGACTGAGAGGAGATTGGTACTCGGGTTATAAAATGAATTAGTCCAGGTTTGCTCGTCCGCGCGTAATTACAATTAAATGGTCAATTAAACAGTCAATGGATAAATGATATATATTGTTCGCATATGGGCAGCTGTGGACATGCATATTCGTTTACAGACCTAATAACGGACTTGATCGCATGGACATGGCTTTAGTGTGTAATCTTATAAAAAACAGGTTACAAGATACGGTAGCCCATAAGTACGGTGGCCCATAAGGGACAGCGCTACAAACTTAAATTAACACATATTACAAAAATATACTACTGCAAACTAAATCAAATACACTACGAATAAAATTAAACCAGCACCGCCAATGAAAAATCGAATTCACTCCTACACAATAAAGTGAAACGCTACACACCGAATAAAAAAAATCAACCGCACACAGCAAATAAAAAGAATAACGCACACCCCAAATCAAGTGAAAAAACTCACTGCAAACAAAAACCCAAGGCACGCCGCAAATGAAAGGGAAATAATCTATGCGTAACACAAATTACAAAAATATACTACTGCAAACTAAATCAAATTCACGACGAATAAAATTAAACCAGCACCGCCAATAAAAATCAAATGCACTCCTACACAACAAAGTGAAACGCTACACACTGAATAAAAAAAAATCAACCGCACACTGCAAATGAAAAGAATAACGCACACCCCAAATCAAGTGAAAAAACTCACTGCAAACAAAAAGCCAAGGCACGCCGCAAGATAAACAAGAAACTTCAAAATTATATCCACGGCAACTGCCTCGGTTGCCTCTATGCTGAAGGGACCTAACCATGCATTGATACTGCACACGGCTAAAGGTATGTTTATTTAAAACGTACCAGTCACAGATGATGAAGGGAAACAGCTCGTACGCCTCGAACCTTGGACACAATGATCCGCTTGAAATAATTCAGCTCTCCCTGAAATGAGGTACAATTCAAATTAGTTAAAGTGTCTTCAGATAATCAACAGAGGTTGGCTGCCCTGCCCCCAAATTTACGCACCCGGCCATGGCCAGAATCTACATAGGCGTGGTGGGAACGCCCCTTACAGGAAGGAAAAATGCGATATCAATCAATCAAATAAATTTCTATTTTTCAAAAACTTATCAATTCTTGATGAAAGGAGACCAAAGAGAACAGCAGTAAGGTCAGGAACTTTGCAATTGGATAAATTTTCGTACCGCTGATTGGATATGTATAATTTTTCTCTTCCTGAAAGAGGGACAATTCTATGTATCAGTAAAAAAAAATGTTTGAAGATATCCAATGAAATCATCACTTATAAACACAAACCATTAAAAACTCCAACACCTACAGTGTAAGAAGTAACAAGGAAAGATGATTTAAAACAAACTTTAAAAGTTTAACTTGAAACGCCTGTCAGAGCTAAACGTCGAGTCCGGGACACCGTACAAATTAACGAACAAACATACTTTGTTTCGCTGTCGCAACCTAGGCTAAATTAAAAGTTATTTCCAGGGATAAAAAGCCGGAGAAGATAGGAAACTAAGGAAACTACGTACAGCGGAACGTGACCAAAAAAACAAAAAACAAATGTCTTCTCAGGTTCGGAAAATTCCAAATTGAACGAGCATCTTTCCTACCTGTTAAACGATTTCAGTAAAATCTCCTCGGGAAATTCTCTGTCCAGTAAAGTTGTCTTCAGTGGTTTGCAGTTTAGATGCCACTGAAGAACGATTTAATTTATACTGTGGCCGATAGAAACAAAACAGAAAAACAGAAAGCCTCAAACCCAAAACGGAAACACACGAGCCAAAACGGTAATATAATAGTGAAAACAAGAAAAATACACAACCAGAAAACAGGAGCACAATTCCCGAAACGGAATTAATACATCACCCAAAAGGGAAAGACACAAAAAGCCTAAAACAGTAACTGTGACAGATCAGAATTAAATATAACAAAATCAGAAAATCGACAAAGAGGATCAACAACCCAAAACAAAAACACACAAAAAATGTAAAACTGTAATTATAATTAGCCATAATACATTTTCTTCTGCCTGCTCCACAGGTTTCCCAAAGGCTAAGTGGGGAGCACTGACTTTCCAGTACTGGAGACGCGCGAGACGCGCGAGAAATGACGTAATTTAGACGTACCTTAAAATGTGAAGCAGTAAAAGGGGGTGGTAGGCCCACACGACTTTTACCTCGGGGGATGCCAAAATGCTGCTTATTCCAATAAAGTGGTTTTTATCTGCTGGGTAGATTATTCTCTGGAAGGTTTTGCATTTATACTGAGCAAATGTGATTTTAGCTGCATGTTTCACACTGAGAGGTCATGACATACATATCGATTGACTGTAGTTATTGTTTTCTGGTCGGCAAGATTTGCCCTCTGATGCAAGCGCATTTTCTTTGACCTCTTTTGAAGCTTTTTTATTACGGCTGAATAAGGGTTCCAATTTTCTCCAAAGTGCCTTCTGGATCTGAATAACTAAGCGATTTTCTTTAGTCCGTAAGTGTAATGTTTTCTTTGCAGAAGGTTAAATTATCACGGATAGTGACTTACAGATCCAAAATTATAAGAGTGAACTGTAGCTTAAACTGAAGCTGCATACACTTACTATGGAGAATTGAATTGTGACTCAGTAAACTCCAGCTTGGTGTTTTTCTAAAGATAGTGTGAGTCTTTTGACTGGAGCGCGTAGTTCCTCACTTGGTAATAGCTTTGAATAAGCTTAACAGTCTTTAAACTATTTTATAATTGCCACAGTTTGTGACCAGGCAAGACCATGGTTTCGGTTCTCCACACGAACCTCATCAGTTGCCGGGTTGGCTTTGTGCTTAGTTACTTTTGCAAGAGCAACTTTAGTTGTACTTTGTTGTGGCGAGGGCGGTACAGCCGTTCTGTCTATTGAGCTTTGAACTTGAACATAAATACCCACGTGGCGAATCGAAATTCTTGTTTTCCTATTGCTTCTGAACGTAACAAATTACAGAGTGTGTATTTCGAGCCTCTTCTGCTTCAAGCTAGAGGTGTGTTTTCTTGGATAGCATTTCGCGAAAATTTAAGCACTTTCGTTATGGAAGAGTTCGAGGACTCTTGTAAATAAGTGCGCACAGAGTTTCCGTACACTCCCTCTAAAAACTGGAGTGGATACGTTCCTTGTTAGGTGCGCAATGTTGAACTTTCTACTCTGTGCTTGGTTCTTATTAGTGCCTGTGTTGATTTTCATAAGGTAAAACGGGGCCTACCCGTAAACAAATCATAGCAATAAAAGGGGGTGGTAGGCCATTAAAAACACGAAAGTTACCGGGGTCCGACTAACTAACGAAATGAAGCCGGGCCCGATGGATCATCACATCGGGAGACGGTTATAAGGCGGGTCCGGAACTTAAAATTGATGACGGGCTCGGTATTAAAGCAGGGTCCAGTTTCTAGAAAAGATGAAGGGTTAGGTTAATGTGGTCTGTTTACCGGGTACGGGTTTGTTGACTAGTTAACGGGTTCCTTGGACACAAAGTTTTGGGGGTATGAAAGATAACGGGTCCGTTTTATTAATGTCGTGCCCTATCTCAAGAAACGGGTACGGTTATGAGAAACCGGGCTCGGTTGCCTAGAAACATAAATTGATCAAATGTTTGTAATAAAGTTCCTTCTAAGTGGCGCTTTTATCTAACTGATTTGGTAATATTAAAACAACTATCCCCCCAGGGTCGAGGCACAGTTGTATACTATTTTCTCATCGTTTTCTTATCGTATATACAGCTGTATATATATATATATGACTAGCAGCAGATAAACTGAAGACTTCATCTACTATAAAAGCGCTCAATGGTAAAACCAGAGCTGTGAATATAATATAGAATTCTGGAGTCGGAGTAATTCAAACACATTTATTTGCAACTCTGAGTTTCAAGCTTCTCACGAAGCAATCATCAGGCAACTGACAACAATTACGGTTACATTCAAAGATATACAAATGTGAAAACAGGGAACAGTGCCCACTAACGTGACTTGTCAAGATGTTACTGGACGCCAAAAGCGCTGAACGATCGGGGAACTCTATATTAAGTGAACACAGCATTTAACAAGAATTTCTTGGAGTGTCTACAGATCGATGTCAGTTCGGATTAAGTGTTCACACCTCCGGCCTACAAATTATAAAACATTTTTCCCATAGACACAGATTACATTTTTTGTTGATATGTGAATACGAAACGAAACAAAAGAGAAAACAAAAGATATATGTATTTCCTATACGTCAACCTTTTTGAAAACGAGTGTATATATATATTTTACTTCTTAAAATTCTATATTTTTAAAATTACACGTCATTGAATATTAGTATTCTATTTTAATATATTTAACATATATCTTGAGGACTTGTTATCGGGTATTTGTCATGTAACTTTTCTCAATGGGCATGAATACAGTAGGTTTTTCCGACGCGTAGGAATAATTTAACAATGGTGATATCATAGGTGACGAATTACTCCTAAATTTTGGCGCGAAAATTCAGTGATAATTTGTAATTTCACATGTGAAATTACAAAATTGACATGGCAACCTTCCGTACGTCTCAGTGTCAAGATGGCGACGAAGTTTTAAAATGTCATGAATGAAGATGCCAGGGCATAAAAAGACGCTTTAGAAAACCTGAACACACGAAAGAGCACATCAAGAAGGATTCTAACAGGTATTTTGTCGAAAAATTCTGAACTTAAGCCAAATTTAAGCTCTAAACGTTCGAGAGAGTGGAGTTCTCGATCGATACGATCCAGGATAAACATGTTAAAAATCCAAGATTGCTAACGTAATTCGTCACCTATGATATTAATAGGTAATCAAATGATATACTCGTGAAATTTGGGAATAATTTCACTTGCGTTTTGTCCAAATCCTTATAATTTCCCGAGCCTAAAGGCTCGGGAAATTATAAGGATTTGGACATAACGCGCGTGAAATTATTCCCTAATTTCACTCGTCACCATTTGATTACACATACAAATTTGATTAATCATTTCGCAGGGAAAGTCCCCGTGACGTAAGACTTCCTGTTTTTCCGCGAAAAATGTTCAATGATGCATAATAGCTGTATTGAAGGTGTATTTTTCTAGCAAACGTGTTATTTTAAACATTTTTTTAAAAAAAACAATTAAAATGTACTTAACAGTCTTGGAGATTTCAGAAAAATGTTATGATTTCTCTGAAATCACCTTTCATCTCAGTTTTAGAAGTCACTCCTTTTATAAATAGAATTAATTATATCTAGACGGGAGATATTCTTTTCGGACAACATGATAATTACTTTCAGAAGTTTGTCAAAAGTCAAACAAGATGGGAAATTCCTGTAGGGAAAAATAAAGTACCCAACTTGACTTAAAATAACCGGCGTCTTATTTTACAGCTCTTAAAAAATTAAGACAGTGTTTACCTTCGGTTTTAAAGACGCCGTTTTTAAAGAGGTTTTGTCGATCAGACTTCGATTATGGATTAAAAACGTATAGAACTGTACAGACTCACTTTGTACCGATTCTAATTTTACCTGAAAACGGAGCCACAGAAAATTAATAAAAGGAAATTTTTAAACGATTCTCTGGAGACCCCATTCGACTGTAATTTTTGAACGCCTAGTGAAGTTTCTCGGAAAATCAAGCGCGCATAACAGAAGACGTTTGCCTGTTTGCGCAATCATCGCGCCATTATTTCATTCTCTATGCCCACGACAACGCCGGAGAGAGGAGCGCACGAAAATTTCAACAGTTATTGTAATTCTAAGAATTGAGCAGGAAAGGGAGAAATATAAGGCATTTTTCCCGTAATTCGACGAGGTCGGGATCTTTTAGCACAGATTTTCATTGTTGCATCACACTGCTGGGATTGTTCTTTATTAGGTGCTGATCGTAGCTGTATACGTAGCTTATCAGGGTCCAGATTGATAACGCAATTGCTTTCCCTAAAACCTATCTGCTGGATAGTGATTTATCCAGTGGATAGCACTATACGTTTGATTAACCGGGACCAATTGATATAACACAGCCCGGGAACACAACTCACAAATTAAAGACATTTCGTTGAAAAAACTTATACCTCGTTTAGCGAGCGGGTAATTTAAGTGTAGCAGCTAATCATGTAAAACTAAAATAAATAAAGTTGAGTCGTTTTGAGCATCTTGAAGTTCTGAGAACTGGGAGGTGTTAAAATCTTTTACTTGCTTCGGTGTGCTGAAAATTTGCACTTGCTCATGCTGATGCAATCTTTTTGCTATGTATGTTTTAATTTAGTATTCCTCGATGAGCGAACTGGCAATTTGTTCAGTCGAGTTGATTGTCTTGAAGATCCGGCACAGAAGTGGGTAGATGTGGAAAATGTTCAGTTTAACACCTCGGTTCGTTGAAAATCAATCGGGTTTTACATTCGCTGATACTGCATATTTTATGATATTGCTGAAGAAGGAAAACAGTTGCCTCAAGATAGTCTGTTTTCAGTTCGCAGGTAGTTGATCTCAATACGTTAACACCGATTGCTGTAAAGCATAAGAAAGCGACCTAACGTATGACATGGTCTACTATTTCACCTTGAGTTTGAAAATATAAAGTTCAAAACAGAAATCCTACATCATGCGAGCGAAGATATTTCTACTACTTAACATGAACTGCATACCCAAAGCGCAATTTCGAAAATGGCACTCACCTGCTATCTAATTCTGTAGGAAATAGAGGACAATATCAGGACTCTCTTTCAAAACTAGAGGAACGTACCACGCGTAAACTCGCTGAGTCACTGCTGACTGGATTTCTTTAATGGCGGATTAATGGCGTCGACATTAGCGAAGAATTTTCGCACCCAGAGCCTCCCGTTTCTTTTGGTCACGTGGTCACTGAAACGCAGGGCACTGGTGACCTCTGGTGGAGAATATACCTTTCTTTTTAACAGCTATTTCGAGAAAGGTTGTCGGAAAAAGTGCACGCCACAATCCCGAAAGTTAGTGTGGGTGATTTTGAGTTCACTGTTCTTCAAAGACTCATTGAGAGAATGGCACGAGAGGCTATGAATATATGTTTGCGGATGCTAAAGGAAAGTAACAAAAGTAGGTTCGACAGCTACAGTGCCAGGAAGAGTGAATTGATCGTAGCCCATATTAACTTTCGGGATTGTCGCGTGCACATTTTTCCGACAACCTTTCCCGAAATAGCTGTATGTACAATCGTTAATAGCGTAGGCCCACCACTAAGAAATTTGGTTATATATCTATTTAAGTAATTTTGGTAGTCACGTACCGTACGTAACTACCAAAATTACTTGGATGGATATCTAGCCTGATTTATGAAAACCGCACCAGCGGGCTCCCGGAGGCCACACAGTTTAAACAGACTCAACTAAAGTAAATATTGTCGAGGAACTCAGCTCTAGCCCATGGTTCTCTTAAGGTGACTCTCTTCTCGGTCCCTGATCAGCAAAAGAAACAATCAAGTCCATCAAAACGACACTCTGGACTTGGCCATACACTCTAGCTTCTTGAAGGCTCTAAATGACAGAGGATGCTTGAGACTCCCACCCCCCAGCCTAGCACTTGCTTGACGAGAATGCTTTCATTGGTCAATGGGCCTCAAACATTAAAAGAATTTGACATGACAAACTAAAGGCAGACATGACGAGTGCACTGACTCTCCCAGAGAAAGACTAACGGACAGTACCACGCTTTTGCAGCACCCTCCGCCCCCTAGGGATTGACATGGAGGCCCCTTCCAAACCGATGGAGAGTTAGCTCAGGGACTGAGCTTGACAATGAGGCCAACCAGGACAGCGAGCCCCCTATGTTTTTTCTCACCGCAGTGACCAGAAACCTGGCTATCGCCAGGTTCCTGTGCGAATGTTCTGGTCCGCTTTGAGGTACCGAAAAATTCCGAAAATAAGCCCCTCCATGTATAAGCCCCTCCAAATATAAGCCCCTCAAAATTGTAACGCAAAAAACCCTCCGTTAAATCGCCCCTCCGAATATAAGCCCCCCGGGGGGCTTGTACATGGAATTTGCCCTCAAATACAAAGTAAAACAAAGCAAAAATGGTAAATTTCCTTCCCACTACAAGCTAGCCCAATCGATTTTGAAACGCAAATTTCCCTCCGTACAATTAACGGCTCCTTACAATTAAAAACATAGGATAAGACTGACAGTCCGTCCATTTACAGCAACCCAGTGAGTCTTGTTACAACTTCTTTCGTTAATATAATCCTAGAAAAATTTACAATTTTTTAACCTTAAAATACAAAATACTTTATTTTATTAGCTACAATACTGTAAAGCTTAACCGAGCAGAGTTGTCTCCAATCAAAAAATACAATTTATCTACAATTTTTCGAATCATTCCATTAATCACGTTCAAAATTGTGTTTTCATTGCATGCGTTCTTTAACCAAAGTCAATTCTTACAATTATAATAACAATATTGACATCATTTCTCTCTTTCTCTCTCTCCCTGTCTCTCTCTCAGATTGTGGTTAATGCTAATAAAAGTAAAAACACGTTTTTTGGTTATTGGCGCATCTTTTCTCTAACTATGGATGTATCAAAATTATCTGCATCAAAGAACCGAAAATCTACGACATCTAGTTGAAGCACCGTCCTAACATAAGTTAGTATTCTTGGATTTTTTGTTTGTTTTGATTTTTTTTCTACTCCCAGTCTTTTATATGTATTAATTTACGTAGAGTTAAGTTTTAGTTTTTATTAAGACAAAAGGAAATACTTCCTCGGAATCCCTATTGGCTGGCCTTGGCCGCTGGGTGGTCTCCTATAAAGAAGGAGAAAAAAAACTTGCAAATATCATCGCAACTTTCAAGATCACGCTTATTAGAAGACAGCCACATACACACCGCAGTGATAAGGCAAAAACATTTTGGAGAGATTCACTAATTTTTTAAATCGACTTTAAGAACGAAAAAAAAATGAGAATGCCAACTAAATATTAAAGAACGTCTTGGAAACCTAAACGTTCAGGGGGGTGGGCTCAGTAACGACTAACGAGCGCATAGTCTACAACAGGATATAGGAAGTATTTCTTTCCACACCCAAGACGTAATATACAGCTCACCCAGATAAAGATTGGGCGATAAATTAAGTTTTCATTCTATAAAGCGCATGAGATTTCGAAGATTTTACACTTTTGTCCTCCGTCATCACAAACAAAATGTTGTCGTCAGTGGGATCAGTAAAGACGATGGAAAGATAGTATCCCATATTCTCTTTTTCTTTCACCCAATTTTCTCTTTCGACGTGTGCTTCTTTGGTGCAGTTTTTTTGCCAGAAGTAACACTGGTCATGTGACATCTCTGTCATCACAACAAAATACTTCTCCAGCTCAGTCAAGTAACATATACCTGTGACAACTTTTCCGTTTTCGTAACCTTCCTCTATTTTGGTGTCAACCTCAGGCCATGTCTCGCGGGAAAAATATATTTGGTGTTTGCCTTCATATTCCTCGGTGCCTTGTGTCATAATGACATAGAAAGCTGACCCCTGAGCAGTACAGGCAGTAACTTTAAAACCATCGGCCCACAAATTCTTAATGTCACGTTTTTTTGTCGCAATTATTTGATTTGTACCGTAGTTTTCCATAAGGAATACTCCAAAACCAAATTTTTTATCGCATGCAAGGGAATATATTCTCATCGACTTTTTCCATTGTTTTTTCACATAAGCAAGAAAGGAGCTTAAGTCTCTACGAATCCACCAAGTGACCGCAGGTCTTGGACTGTAAAGTGTAGAAGTTACAAAACATGCAGAGAAGTAGCCATTATGCATGCTCTGAGTAATGAGAATTCTTTGTGAGTTGATAGTATAACTGCGGATGAAATCAGTATACTCAATTAAGTCGTATCCATCGCTGATTGGGTATTCGTGCAAATTTCCTCCACTGTACATTGGTTCCGTATCTGGGCGTGGTTTCTTTCCAGTCATAAACAGAGTCAAATCCCCACCTTCACCTAAAAATGGCAAAAAATGAAAAAAAAAATGGCAAATTCAATATTCAACATTCCGATGTACAGGGAGGAATACTATCCCATCCCTCACCCTAGAATCTTTTTTAATGTTCTATTTGCATTATTTGTTTCAGAATTATTGGAATGGAGTGCCTGTAAACTACCTGGATAAGCTAAGCGCACTTTCCACTATAGACAACCTTTTTTTTTTCTTTCCCGCATTTTAGCCAGAAACCCTTACAGAAAAGAGACGGCTGAAATAGGAAAAACGGACTATTCGGGTATCAAGTTGCAATATATTCTATTCTTTGAAAACACCCTGGGCCCAGTTGTTCGAAGGCCGATTAGGGTTTAACCCGGGGTTAAATTTAACCTGGGTTTCTTTCTCTTGTGTTCTAAAGCATTTTCTCGGATAATTTTCTCTGTTATTGTTAGAGCTTCTAATCATCAGCTTGTAGACAAAAAAAATTTAAAACTGATATGATTTTTAATCTTACAAATCTGAATTAAAGTCTCGCACTAACCCTGGGTTACCTTAACCTAGCTTTGAACAACTCGGCCCTTATGTTTTGCCTAACCCATGCCAATAACCAACAGCCGTGCAATAACATAAATATCATCCACTCTCACCGACAGTTAGGTGAATAATCGTCTTTTTAAGTACCAAATTAGTACTTACCATTTATCTATGCAAAGATTTAAGGGGAAACTTAATTCCCTTTCTATAGGACTATTCTCCTTTCATAACTGTAAACTGAGTTGTATGCACGTATATGCGCAGCCGGCCCAAGCTCAGTATGAGAGTTTAATCATTAATACATGTGGTTTTGGCCGAGAACATAAAGGATGTGTACGGGAATTCAGGTAAAAGATTCAAAAAGATAAATACTCGATAGAATTTTCAATAAAATACAGCCTACCTTAATAATTACTTTAACAAAGACGTTTTTGGTCTCTATTCCAAAGCAAAAGTGATAAGAACAGTATACTCGCTTCCAAATTACCCATCAGTGGAATATAATTATCGCATGATCTTGGATGCCACAAAAAGGATCACACAAGGGCACCCGCCTTATGAATTAATCACTTACAGTAAAAGACCAAATAATTAGCAAGCTTACAAGAGAAAATTAAAGAAGTTTATAAAATTTATGAAAATATTCCCTGATTGAAGAACTTTGAGACGTAGAGCAAAAAAATTAATAATAACAATAACTAATACGCACATTCTACATTTGCAGTTTTGCAAAACAGCTCCAAAATAGTTAACTTTCGGGACAGTCGGATTAAACCCATTTTGGTCCCCTTAAGAAGTGAAATTATGAACAATGAACACACCTGCCGTATCAAAGGCATTTGAGTATTCCGGACAGGCTGCAAGACATTCAAAACCTTCAATTTCGTTGTTGAGACAAAAATTTGCCCAGTGACCACTATAACAAGCGTCACTGAATATTGTTGGGTAGAAACATCCTACAGGCACCAGGTCCGAAATATCTTCGATACTAATTGTCCCATTAGCAAAACACCAGTTGCCAGTACCAGTCTCGCCATGCCCAGTGTAGTACAACATAGGTGAGGCTTCCTTATCCTTGCAGATTTTAAAAAACTTAGTAATATGCTCAATGGCTCTGTCTTTGGTTAGATAGAGATCTTTAACTGTGTTATACAGCTTTGATCTAACCAAATCCTCCATGTTGACTAAATCACGAGTAACACCAGCAAGAAATGCGCCATTTCCATCTTCAGGGGCATCTCTTGGTCTTCGTTTCGAAATTTCAATCCCTTCTGGTGGATTCGTGGCACCTGATAGCAATAACCAAAGTGTGCTTTCATCCGTTGGTTTCCACTGTGACCACCGATCGATTCGGCCAACATTTGGTCCCTGGGCAATAGCGGAGCCGGCAAGTCTGGACATATTCCTAACAAGAGAGTATACTTCAGGTTAGATCCCTTTGCTAACTCGTAAATTGCACACGAAAAAGGATATAATACCAATAGGAGATGAGTTTGATATCGTTTTTCAATTGATAAGTTCAAAGACTTTTTTTGCTTCCTTAATCCTCCCTTTTAAGAGTTAATTAAATGTGTTTAAAAACACATTTAATTAACTCAAAATGGCGGATCTAAGATGGCAGATGATCCCGGTTACTTTTGAGCAATAAATGGTGTAATCATGATATCACTGCTTTTGTTAAAGATTATTCATTGTTTAGCCCACTTCTTAATTTTCACTTTCTGTCCACTTTGAGGGAAATTCGGATTCTGCCATAAGTTCCACAACTGGACATAATGACGTCAAATTACGTTATTTTGTCAATCAAGTTTCGCCTAGTGCAATATATATTTCGATAAGTTATTTAGGGGGGTGTGTGTGTGTGGGGGGTGGGGTCCCGGTCGCAGGAAGCAAATCCTGGTCTGAAATCGAAGTTGTAATAGCAATGTAAAGAGGTCATTACCCATTAACACTTGCAATCGTATATTTGTTGGAGTCTCATAGTAGTTTCATTTTATTTGAAACCAAGCTCGTTCAATGTATTTATGAAATGGTAGGTTATTATTCGCAATAATGACCTAGCTCCTGTTCCACCTCAGCTCTTACATTTAATGAAAATAATTAGCGGTTATAACACAATGAAAAGGTGCATTAATGCTGAGTTTTTTAGTTAAATTTGTTTGAGTTTTACTGCTAAAATAAGACTATTTTACTTGCATTTGATTGTTTCTGAAAGGCTTTTTTACCGTTTACACATATTTAGTAACTCTATCTTTCACTATTTACATTTGTATGTTGTGGTTCCATAATTGTTTTTGGGTATGGTAATGTCTGATAGTTAGCTTAAAACAATGGAAAGTAAAATTAACCCCAAGGATAAACTTGAACCACAACATCTATTCCGAACTCTTTCTTATATTTCGTAATTGAATCAATTCGTTTAACTGGCATTCCATCTGAATCCTTGGCGCTGGAGCTGGTATTCTTTTATTTACACTTTTTCCTGGCTTTAGTATTGATTATCTTCACTTAAAAAGTTTCCTCAGGTCAGCCAACACGGTCCAACAATAGCTTAAGGCCGTGGGATGGAGTCTGTGTGTGTCACTATTTAGTTCATATTATCACGGTACGAGCCATCCTTTTTAAATATTCAACAATTATTCCACGAGGGCGCGTTGAATATGAGATGATAGATAGCCAACGAGGCGCGTAGCGCCGAGTTGACTATAATCATCTCATATCCAACAAGCGCGAGTGGAATAATTGTTTTATTAAAAACGCCCACAAAATCTCGTTGAAGCTCCCCGACTACAACAAACCGGAAAAGACAAGGGACTTCAGCTATTCACATGTCACACGTCTATCAAAACTGTCAACGCGCGAACGGACTCGCCTGGACTGCATGAATGAAAAATCAAAACATTGTAGCGATGAACATTAGTTTTTCAAAAACTCATCGGGCTTTTAGGTTTTACACAGCAGAGCAGCTAAAAAAACCGGGCAGATAATGTGAAGGAAAAGAATTTTTAAGTCACAGCCGTCGAAATTACTGTGAGTTTGGATTTTCGGTGCAGTTATAAAAGTAAGAACAACGAGAAAAACTATTACCTCGGTCGCTTGTTATGAAGTTGTTTGAAGCCACAAAGTGGTTTTGCTGAACGAGAAAAGAAGCTATACTTCCGCCTCGATTGCTCTAGTGAATGGCTGCATAGCATGTATTTGTAGCTGGTTACTTGTGATTTATATTCTTGATGTCGGATAAACAAGCCGCAGTTATCTATCGGCGAGTGACCCGATCGGCGAATGGCTTCGCGATCATGAAGAAACAGCACCTGTCTTCTTTCGTAGCTGGTCAAGGTACTTTAGTTTCATGGTTTTCATGTGTTTTTCGACAAACTTTCAAACAAGCTCTTGTGGCTTTTTTGTTTGTTTCTGTCTTTTTTCTTTCGATGAAATTGCATTTCTAGTATTCTAAGAAATGAATTAAAACAATTTGCTTCGGGCGCCGTTCTATCCTTCGCGAAAATCTCAGCTAGCTTCCAATTTTAAACTGACGCGTACACCGACCATTTGTGGAGAACATGGTATAATAGCTCATATTCCATAACGGCTAAGCCAATCAAAATGCAAGAATTGCATTATCCAATGATTCAGTTTTTAATAATATCTATTATTATTAACCAAATTAGTAAATAGCAATTTTCGCGTGGTTTGATTGCCTCCCGTAACTCGGAATATCCTTGGCTATTCACTGTTTTGCGACCGGAGCCAAGACGGCGTCTCGCTTCGAGACATTTTCGAAACACAAAATTTGAGGGATAAATGAAGCAGTCGCACAAACAAATACCAAGAAAGCGACGAACTTTGGCTTGTCGGTGTTTACTGGTAGGTAGAAAATTATTGTAATGCTGAATTTGCAACAAAAGCGTAAAACTGCACTTGACAAAATCTCCGAAATGTTTCTAATAAAGTTCCTTCTAAGTGGCGCTTTTATCTAACTGATTTGGTAATACTAAAACAACTATCCCCCTCAGGGTCGGGGGACAGTTGTATTCTATTTTCTCATCTTTTTCTTATCGTATATACAGCTATTTCGAGAATGGTTGTCGCAAAAAATGTGCACGCGACAATCCCGAAAGGCAATATGGGATATGATCAATACACTGTTCCTGACGACTATAGCTGTCGAACCTACTTTTGTTGCTTTCCTTTAGCACTCGCAAAAACATTTCCTTTCGTGCCAATTCTTTCAAATTTCTTTGAAAAAAAGAGAACTCAAAACCACCCACAATGCCCTTCAGGATTGTCGCGTGCACTTTTCCCGACAACCTTTCTCGAAATAGCTGTATATATATTTGTAGTTAATTTTTTATCTCAGGTAATTTTTGTTTTTCCTTTGTTTCAACTTCGTTAGCATACATTATCATACCCAAAAACAAAAGAAAAACAAAAATTACCGGAGATAAAAAATTAACAACAACATATATATATGACTAGCAGCAGATAAACTGAAGACTTCATCTACTATAAAAGCGCTCAATGGTAAAACCAGAGCTGTGAATATAATATAGATTTCTGGAGTCGGACTAATTCAAACACATTTATTTGCAACTCTGAGTTTCATGCTTCTCACGAAGCAATCAGCAGGCAACTGACAACAATTACGGTTACATTCAAAGATATACAAATATGATAACAAGGAACAATGCCCAGTAACGTGATTTGTCAAGATGTTTTTGGACGCCAAAAGCGCTGAACGATCGGGGAACTCTATATTAAGTGAACAAAGTATTTAACAAGAATTTCTTGTAGTGTCTACAGATCGATGTCAGTTCGGATTAAGTGTTCACATTTTCGGCCTATAAATTATAAAAAATTTTTCCCATAGACACAGATTACATTTTTTGTTGATATGTGAATACGAAACGAAACAAAAGAGAAAACAAAAGATATATGTATTTCCTATACGTCAACCTTTTTGAAAACGAGTGTATATATATATTTTACTTCTTAAAATTCTATATTTTTAAAATTACACGTCATTGAATATTAGTATTCTATTTTAATATATTTAACATATATCTTGAGGACTTGTTATCGGGTATTTGTCATGTAACTTTTCTCAATGCGCATGAATACAGTAGGTTTTTCCGGCGCGTAGGAATGATTTAACAATGTAATATCATAAGTGACGAATTACTCCTTAATTTTGGCGCGAAATTTCAGTGATAATTTGTAATTTCACATGTGAAATTGCAAAATTGACATGGCAACCTTCCGTACGTCTCAGTGTCAAGATGGCGACGAAGTTTTAAAATATCATGAATGAAGACGCCAGGGCATAAAAAGACGCTTTAGAAAACCTGAACACACGAAAGAGCACATCAAGAAGAATTCTAACAGGTATTTTGTCGAAAAATTCTGAACTTAAGCCAAATTTAAGCTCTAAACGTTCGAGAGATTGGAGTTTTCAATCGATATGATCCAGGATAAACATGTCAAAAATCCAAGATTGCTAACGTAATTCGTCACCTATGATATTAACAGGTAATCAAATGGTATACTCGTGAAATTAGGGAATAATTTCCCTCGCCTAAAGGCTCGGGAAATTATTAGGATTTGGACATAAAGCGCGTGAAATTATTCCCTAATTTCACTCGTCATGCACTATTTGATTACACATACTAATTTGATTAATCATTTCGCAGGGAAAGTCCCCGTGACATAAGACTTCCTGTTTTTCCGTGAAAAATGTTCAATGATGCATAATAGCTGTATTGAAGGTGTATTTTTCTAGGAAACGTGTTATTTTAAATATTTTTTAAAAAAACAAATTAAAATGTACTTAACAGTCTTGGAGATTTCAGAAAAATGTTATGATTTCTCTAAAATCACCTTTCATCTCAGTTTTAGAAGTCACTCCATTTATAAATAGAATTAATTATACCTACACGGGAGATATTGAGTGACTCTTTTCGGACAACATGATAATTACTTTCAGAAGTTAGTCAAAAGTCAAACAAGATGGAAAATTCCTGTAGAGAAAAATAAAGTACCCAACTTGACTTAAAATAACCGGCGTCTTATTTTACAGCTCTTAGAAAATTAAGACAGTGTTTACCTTCGGTTATGAAGACGTCTCCATGGTTTAAGATTTCAGTTTTTACAGAGGTTTTGTCGATCAGACTTCGATTATGGATTAAAAACGTATAGAACTGTACAAACTCACTGTGCGCCGATTCTAATTTTGCCTGAAAACGGAGCCCGAGAAAATTAATAAAAGGAAATCTTTAAACGATTCTCTGGAGACCCCATTCGACTGTAATTTTTGAACGCCTAGTGAAGTTTCTCCGAAAATCAAGCGCGCATAACAGAAGACGTTTGCCTGTTTGCGCAATCATCGCGCCATTATTTCATTCTCTATGCCCACGACAACGCCGGAGAGAGGAGCGCACGAAAATTTCAACAGTTATTGTAATTCTAAGAATTGAGCAGGAAAGGGAGAAATATAAGGCATTTTTCCCGTAATTCGACGAGGTCGGGATCTTTTAGCACAGATTTTCATTGTTGCATCACACTGCTGGGATTGTTCTTTATTAGGTGCTGATCGTAGCTGTATACGTAGCTTATCAGGGTCCAGATTGATAACGCAATTGCTTTCCCTAAAACCTATCTGCTGGATAGTGATTTATCCAGTGGATAGCACTATACGTTTGATTAACCGGGACCAATTGATATAACACAGCCCGAGAACACAACTCACAAATTAAAGACATTTCGTTGAAAAAACTTATACCTCGTTTAGCGAGCGGGTAATTTAAGTGTAGCAGCTAATCATGTAAAACTAAAATAAATAAAGTTGAGTCGTTTTGAGCATCTTGAAGTTCTGAGAACTGGGAGGTGTTAAAATCTTTTACTTGCTTCGGTGTGCTGAAAATTTGCACTTGCTCATGCTGATGCAATCTTTTTGCTATGTATGTTTTAATTTAGTATTCCTCGATGAGCGAACTGGCAATTTCTTCAGTCGAGTTGATTGTCTTGAAGATCCGGCACAGAAGTGAGTAGATGTGGAAAATGTTCAGTTTAATACCTCAGTTCGTTGAAAATCAATCGGGTTTTACACTCGCTGATACTGCATATTTTATGATATTGCTGAAGAAAGAAAACAGTTGCCTCAAGATAGTCTGTTTTCAGTTCGCAGGTAGTTGATCTCAATACGTTAACACCGATTGCTGTAAAGCATAAGAAAGCGACCTAACGTATGACATGGTCTACTATTTCACCTTGAGTTTGAAAATATAAAGTTCAAAACAGAAATCCTACATCATGCGAGCGAAGATATTTCTACTACTTAACATGAACTGCATACCCAAAGCGCAATTTCGAAAATGGCACTCACCTGCTATCTAATTCTGTAGGAAATAGAGGACAATATCAGGACTCTCTTTCAAAACTAGAGGAACGTACCACGCGTAAACTCGCTGAGTCACTGCTGACTGGATTTCTTTAATGGCGGATTAATGGCGTCGACATTAGCGAAGAATTTTCGCACCCAGAGCCTCCCGTTTCTTTTGGTCACGTGGTCACTAAAACGTAGGGAACTGGTGACCTCCGGTGGAGAATATACTTTTCTTTTTAACAGCTATTTCGAGAAAGGTTGTCGGAAAAAGTGCACGCGACAATCCCGAAAGTTATAGTGCGGGTGATTTTGAGTTCACTGTTCTTCAAAGACTCATTGAGAGAATGGCACGAGAGGCTATGAATATATGTTTGCGGATGCTAAAGGAAAGTAACAAAAGTAGGTTCGACAGCTACAGTGCCAGGAACAGTGAATTGATCGTAGCCCATATTACCTTTCGGGATTGTCGCGTGCACATTTTTTCCGACAACCTTTCCCGAAATAGCTGTATGTACAATCGTTAATAGCGTAGGCCCACCACTAAGAAATTTGGTTATATATCTATTTAAGTAATTTTGGTAGTCACGTACCGTACGTAACTACCAAAATTACTTGGATGGATATCTAGCCGGATTTATGAAAACCGCACCAGCGGGCTCCCGGAGGCCACACAGTTTAAACTGACTCAACTAAAGTAAATATTGTCGAGGAACTCAGCTCTTACCCATGGTTCTCTTAAGGTGACCTTCTTCTTGGTCCCTGATCAGCAAAAAGAAACAATCAAGTCCATCAAAACGACACTCTGGACTTGGCCATACACTCTAGCTGCTTGAAGGCTCTAAATGACAGAGGATGCTTGAGACTCCCACCCCCCAGCCTAGCACTTGCTTGACGAGAATGCTTTCATTGGTCAATGGGCCTCAAACATTAAAAGAATTTGACATGACAAACTAAAGGCAGACATGACGAGTGCACTGACTCTCCCAGAGCAAGACTAACGGACAGTACCACGCTTTTGCAGCACCCTCCGCCCCCTAGGGATTGACATGGAGGCCCCTTCCAAACCCATGGAGAGTTAGCTCAGGGACTGAGCTTGACAATGAGGCCAACCAGGACAGCGAGCCCCCTATGTTTTTTCTCACCGCAGTGACCAGAAACCTGGCTATCGCCAGGTTCCTGTGCGAATGTTCTGGTCCGCTTTGAGGTACCGTAAAATTCCGAAAATAAGCCCCTCCATGTATAAGCCCCTCCAAATATAAGCCCCTCAAAATTGTAGCGCAAAAAACCCTCCGTTAAATCGCCCTTCCGAATATAAGCCCCCCGGGGGGCTTGTACATGGAATTTGCCCTCAAATACAAAGTAAAACAAAGCAAAAATGGTAAATTTCCTTCCCACTACAAGCTAGCCCAATCGATTTTGAAACGCAAATTTCCCTCCGTACAATTAACGGCTCCTTACAATTAAAAATATAGGACAAGACTGACAGTCCGTCCATTTACAGCAACCCAAAGAGTCTTGTTACAACTTCTTTCGTTAATATAATCCTAGAAAAATTTACAATTTTTTAACCTTAAAATACAAAATACTTTATTTTATTAGCTACAATACTGTAAAGCTTAACCGAGCAGAGTTGTCTCCAATCAAAAAATACAACTTATCTACAATTTTTCGAATCATTCCATTAATCACGTTCAAAATTGTGTTTTCATTGCATGCGTTCTTTAACCAAAGTCAATTCTTACAATTATAATAACAATATTGACATCATTTCTCTCTTTCTCTCTCTCCCTGTCTCTCTCTCAGATTGTGGTTAATGCTAATAAAAGTAAAAACACGTTTTTTGGTTATCGGCGCATCTTTTCTCCAACTAACTATGGATGTATCAAAATTATCTGCATAAAAGAACCGAAAATCTACGACATCTAGTTGAAGCACCGTCCTAACATAAGTTAGTATTCTTAGCTTTTTTGTTTGTTTTGATTCTTTTTTTACTCCCAGTCTTTTATATGTATTAATTTACGTAGAGTTAAGTTTTAGTTTTTATTAAGACAAAAGGAAATACTTCCTAGGAATCCTTATTGGCTGGCCTTGGCCGTTGGGCGGTCTCCCATAAAGAAGGACTAAAAACTTGCAAATATCATCACAACTTTCAAGCTCACGTGTATTAGAAGACAGCCAAATACACACCGCAGTCATATGGCAAAAACATTTTTAACGAAAAAAATGAGAATGCCAACTAAATATTAAAGAACTTCTTGGAAACCTAAAGGTTCACGGGGGTGGGCTCAGTAACGACTAACGAGCGCATTGTCTACAACAGGGTATAGGAAGTATTTCTTTCCACACCGAAGACGTAACATACAAATCCCGTAAATATACAGCTCACCCAGATAAGATTGGGCGATGAATTAAGATTTCAGTCTATAAAACGCATGACATTTCGAAGGGTTTACCCTTTTGTCCTTCGTCATTACAAATAAAATACGGTCGTTATTGGGATCGGTGAAGACGATGGAAAGATAGTATCCCATATTCTCTTTATCTTTGACCCAATTTTCTCTTTTGATGTATGCTTCTTTGGTGCTGTTTGGCTGCCAGAAGGAACACTGCATATGTGACATCTCTGTCATCACAACAAAATACTGCTCCAGCTCAGTCAAGTAGCATATACCTGTGACAATTCTCCCCTTTTTGAAACCTTTCTTTATTTTAGTATGAACCTCAGGCCATGTCTCGCGGGTAAAATGCTTTTGGCATTTGCCTTTATATTCCTCGGTGCCTTTTGTCATGATGATATAGAAGTCTGAGCCCTGAGCAGCACACGCGGTAATCATAAAACCATCTGCCCTGAACTTCTCGATGTCGTTTGTATTTGTTGTAATTTCTTGATCTGTACCGTAGTTTTCCATGAGGAATGCTCCAAAACCAAACTTTTCATCGCATGCAAAGGAATATATTCTCATCGACTCTTCCCATTGTTTTTTCACATAAGCAAGAAAGGAGCTAAAGTCTCTACGAATCCACCAAGTGACCGCAGGTCTTGGACTGTAAAGTGTAGAAGTTACAAAACATGCAGAGAAGTAGCCATTATGCATGCTCTGAGAAATTAGAATTCTTTGTGATTTGATAGTATAACTGCTGATGAAATCAGTATACTCAATTAAGTCATACCCATCGCTAATTGGGTATTCGTGCAAATTACCTCCACTGTACATTGGTTCTGTATCTGGGCGTGGTTTCTTTCCGGTCATAAACAGAGTCAAATCCCCACCTTCACCTAAGTATGACAAAAAATGATAAATATGACAATTTTAATTAATATTGAACACTCGGGTGTACTGGGCGGGATACTATTCCATTCCTCACCCTAGAATGTTCTATTTGCATTATTTGTTTCAGAATTATTGGAGTGGATTGCCTGTAAACTACCTAGATAAGCTAAACAAACCTTTTTTTTATATTTTTCTTCCCCGCTTTTAGGCCGGAAACCCTTACAGAAAAGAGAGGGCTGAAATAGGAAAAACAGACTATTCGTGTATCAATTGCGAAATATATTATATTCTTTGAAACGCACCCTAATGTTCTGTTTAACCCAATAACATAAACATCACCCACTTTCACCGACAAACATGGTGGTAGGGGGATAATCGTCTTTTTATGTACCAATTTAGTATTTAGGATTTATCGATACAAAGATTTAACGGGAAACTTAATTCCCATTTTAGGGATATTCTCCTTTTTATAACTGTAAACTGAGTTGTATACATATATATGCGCAGGCGGCCCAAGCTCAGTTTGAGAGTTTACCATTAATACATGTGGTTTCATATTTTGTTAATTACTCGCTAGAGTTTTCAATAATTTTTCAAAAATTTCAATATAATTACTTTAACAATATCACCTTAACTTTGGTCTTAATCTCAAAGCAAAAAGTGAAAAGACAGTATATTCACTGCCGAATTACCCATCAGCGGAATATAATTATCGTACGATCTTGGATGCCACAAAAAAGGAGCACACAAGGGCACCCGCCTTATAAATTAATCACTTGTAATAAAAGACCATGCAAATAATTAGCAAGGTTACAAGAGGAAATTGAAGAAATGTGTAAAATTTATAAAAATATTCACCGATTGAAGAACCTTGAGACGTAGAGCAAAAAATTAATAAATAAATTACAGTAACTAATACGCACATTCCACATTCGCAGTTTTGCAATACAGGTACAAAATAGTCAACTTTCATCAGAATTTTGATAGGCACTTATTGAAAGGGACAGTTAGGATTAAACCCATTTTGGTCCCTTAAAGAAGTGGAATTATGTACAATTAACACACCTGCCGTATCAAAGGCGTTTGAGTATTCCGGACACGCTGCAAGACATTCAAAACCTTCAATTCCGTTGTTGAGACAAAAATTTGCCCAGTGTCCACTATAGCATGCATCGCTGAAGATCATTGGGTAGAAACAGTCTACTGGCAGCAGGTTCGAAATTTCTTCGATACTAATTGTCCCATTAGCAAAACACCAGTTGCCAGTACCAGTCTCGCCATGCCCAGTGTAGTACAACATGGGTACGGCTTCCTTATCCTTGCAGATTTTAAAAAGTTTGGTAATATGTTCAAAGGCTCTGTCTTTGGTTAGATAGAGATCTTTGACTGTGTTATACAGCTTTGATCTAACCAAATACTCCATGTTAGCTAAATCATGAGTAACACCATCAAGAAAGGCGCCATTCCCATCTCCAGGGTCATCTCTTGGTCTTCGTTTAGAAATTTCGATATTTTCTGGTGGATTCGAGGCACCTGACAGCAATAACCAAAGTGTGCTTTCATCCGTTGGTTTCCACTTTGACCACCGATCGATTCGGCCAACATTTGGTCCCTGCGCAATCGCGGAGCCGGCAAGTCTGGACATATTCCTAATAAGAGAGTATGCTTCAGGTTAGATCCCTCTGCCGATATAACAGGAATAGGCGATGAGTGTGATATCGTTTTACAATTGATAAGTTCAAAGACCCTTTTTTGCTTCCTAATTGGAATCCATTTAATTAACTCAAAATGGCGGATCCAAGATGGCAGATGATTCCGGTTCCTTTTTAATAATATATGGTGTAATCATGATATCACTGCTTTTGCTAAAGATTTTTCATGTTTTAGCCCACTTCTTAATCTTCGCTTTATGTCCACTTTTAGGGAAATTTGGATTCTGCCATAAGTTCAACAAGAGGACGTCAGAATGACGTCAAATTACGTCATTTTGTCAATCAAGCTACGCCTAGTGCAATATATCAATATATATTTCGGTAAGCTATATAGAGGGTGGGGCAGGGGGGTGTTCCCGGTCGCAGGAAGTACAAAAGCCAGGTCGGAATAGGGTTAAGATCGAAGTTGTAATAGCAATGTAAAGAGATCATTACCTTTTAACCTTGCAATCGTATTTTTGTGGGAGTCTCTAGTTTCACTTTAATTGAAAACAAGCTTGTTCAATATATTTAAAAATTGTGTGAGGCAGTACAAGGTAGTTAGGGTAGTGTAGTTTAAGGGCTGGGTCTAATAGGTTTAGATTTGAAAAATGATTTATTGGCTATAACTTCAACACCGATTATGGAGCTGAATTACAATTTGACACACATAGAGAAATCATCATCCTTAACGTTTTGTGTTTATAAGTCAAGTGATATGTCACGTGACCATTCAGCTAAAAATATTAAATAATTGATAAATTGGTGGCGGGTTTAAGAAAAGAAATCCAGCAATAACATTTTTCTTATTCATATTAAATATTTCTAAAACTTCACGTTTGATCGCACTTCAATAAAAAATGTGAGGGAAAACATCACCGAATTTAACCTTGAATTATTTAAAACCTTAATTTTAAAACTTCGCGTACATTCATTCCAAACGTAGACATTTAGGTATGTCTATGCTCTATCAGAAAAGCCAGTTTGTTTATCCAAACAAAGTAAATTCGCCACCAATTCGCCAATTTCCTTCATTTTCAATCTTTGGTCACGTGAAATGTCACGTTACCATAACTAAACGTTGAGACACAAGAAGACCTCATAATTTACTTTTGGGGAAAATTTCATTTTGTTCTAGGTGTCCTAGCGAGAGATAATGCCACTCATGAATCAATCATATGCTCTGAACACATCTTTGACCCAGGCCTTAAACCCCTTGAAGTTTGGTGTCCCAAAACAATTAACCGGGAGTCACTTTGGTGTACCAAAATTGTATAGCTGCTGGCCTCGTGAGTGAAACACTGTATTGGATATATTCTGCAAGGTTTTCTCAATTTAAGACTGAAAATTAACTGATCCTTAAACTTATCTATTATCTATTATCCCATTTAATGCATCTTTCTATTGTCTAGAACCATTATTGTGACAATTTAAATAAAATAGTAGGTAATTAGTATGTGTAATCAAATGGTGACGAGTGAAATTATTCCCTAATTTCACGAGTATACCATTTGATTACCTATTAATATCATGGGTGACGAATTACCTTAGCAATCGAGGATTTTTGACTTGTTTATCCTGGATCGCATCGATCGATCGTGAACTCCACTCTCTCAAACATTTAGAGCTGAAATTTGGCTTAAGTTTTCGGAATTTCTCGACCACATACCTCTAAGAATCCTTCTTGATGTGCTCTTTCGTGTGTTCAGGTCTTCTATAGCTTCTTTCTATGCCCGGACATCTTCATTCATGACATTTTAAAACTTCGTCGCCATCTTGAAACGGAGAGGTACGGCAGGTTGCCATGGCAATTTAGTAATTTCACATGTGAAATTACAAATTAACGCTGAAATTTCGCGCCATTATTCTACTACATGAGAAATTTCTGCAATTTGATTGGTTTAGAGCAGTGGTATTTCATCTTAATTTGAAATACCTACATGTGAAAATTACAAACCTTGTGTGGGTAGTGGTATAAACAAATAATAGCATGATGTGCACGTGATATTTGGCATAAATACCACTCGTGATATTTCAAAATTATCGCAAATTTCACTCGCCTAACGGCTCGTGTAATTTCGTAAAACAATTTCGAAATATCACTCGTGGTATTCATGCCAAATATCACTACAAATCATGCTATTACCTATACAAATTAACAAGTAATTCGTCACCTATGATATTATTCGAAATAATACTGAAAATAGCAACCGCTTAAACACAATGAAAAAGTGCATTGATGCTGGATTTTTTAGTTAAATGTGTTTGAGTTTTAATGCTAAAATAAATAACCATTTTAATGGCTATTTTACCTGCAGTTGATTGTTTCTGGAAGGTTTCCTTTTTTGCCGTTTACACGTATTTAGTAACTCTACTTTTCACTATTTACATTTGTATGTTGTGGATCTATTGTTTTTGGGTATGGTAATGTATAATAGTTAGCTTGAAACAATGGCAAATGAAATTACCCCAAGCATATTGGCTTGAACCACAACATTTATTCCAAACCCTTTCTTATATTTCTTAATTGAATCAACACGTTTAACCGGCATTCCACTGAATGTAAATCTGAATCCTTAGCCCTAGAGCTGGTATTCTATAATTTATACTTTTTCCTGGCTTTGGTATTGGTTATCTTTTCTTAAAAAGTTTACTCATATCTGCCAACTCGGTCCAACAATGTCTTAAGGCCGTGGGTGGGTGTCTGTGTGTGTCACTATTTAGCTCATATTTTTTTAAATATTATCTATTAGTATTTACCAAATCAGTGGGTAGCAATATTCGAGCGGTTTGATTGGCTCCCGTAATTCGGAATATCCTTGGCTATTCACTGTTTTGCGACCGGAGCCAAGACGGCGTCTCGTTTCGAGACATTTTCGAAAGACGAAACTTGAGCGATAAATGAAGCAGTCGTACAAACAAATACCAATAAAGCGACGAACTTTGGCTTGTCGGTGTTTACTGGTAGGTAGAAAATTATTGTCATGCTGAATTTGCAACAAAAACGTAAAAATGCAGTCGACAAAATCCCCGAAATGTTTGTAAATTGTAAATTACGTTCCTTCTGAGTGACGTTTTTAATTTACAAAAAGTTATATCACTTTTTTTTATTTTTATCCAACTGATTTGGCCCTCAGGGTCGGCGAACAGCGCTAGATATATACCTATACGCATCGCGTCTCGGTATATATATTTTACTTCTAAATATTCTGATGTATTTTTTATCGGGTATTTGTCGTGTAACCTTTCTCAACGGGTGTGACTGAATACAGTAGGTTTTTCCGGCGCGGAAGAATAATTTAACAATGGTAATTGATTAATCATTTCGCAGGGAAAGTCCCTTAGACTTCCTGTTTTTCCGCGAAATATGTTCAATGATGCATAATAGCTCTGTTGAAGGTGTATTTTTCGTGTAACCTTTCTCAACGGGTGTGACTGAATACAGTAGGTTTTTCCGGCGCGGAAGAATAATTTAACAATGGTAATTGATTAATCATTTCGCAGGGAAAGTCCCTTAGACTTCCTGTTTTTCCGCGAAATATGTTCAATGATGCATAATAGCTGTGTTGAAGGTGTCTTTTTCTTTTGCAAAATAGGTGAACTCTAGCAAACGTGTTAGTTTAAATTATTTTTTAAAAACAATTAAAATGTACTAAACAGCCTTGAAGATTTCAGAAACATGTTACAATTTCTCTAACATCACCTTTCATCTCAGTTTTAGAAGTCACTTATTATATAAATAGAATTAATTATACCTAGACGGGAGATAATGAGTGACTCTTTTCGTTTATTTCAGAAGTTTCGAAAGTCAAACAAGATGAGAAATTCCTGTAGAGAAAAATAAAGTGCCCAACTTGACTTAAAATAATCGGCCTCTTATTTAACAGCTCTTAAAAAAAGCAAGACCGTGTTTACCTTCCGTTATAATTAAGGACGCCGTCATGGTTTAAGATTTCAGTTTTTACGGAGGTTTTGTCGATCAAACTTCGATTATGGATTAAAAACGTATAGAACTGTACAAACTCACTTTGTGCTGGTTATAATTTTGCCTGAAAACGGAGCCAGAAAAAATTGGTGAAAGGAAATTAAATTTTTAAACGATTCTCCGCAGACCCCATTCGATTGCAATTTTTGAACGCCTGACAGAAGACGTTTGCCTGTTTGCGCCATCATCGCGCCATTATCATCCACGACAATGCCAGGGCGAGGAGGGCGCGAAAATTTCAACAGTTATCGTAATTTTAAGAATTGAGGGGGTGAATGGGAGAAATATAAGGCTTTTTTCCCGTAATTCGACAAGGTCTGTTTTTACAGCACAGATTTTTCATTGTTGCATCACACTGCAGGGACTGTTCTTTATTAGGTGCTTATCGTGGCTGTATAGCTTATCAGGGTCCAGGTTGATAACGCAATTGCTTTCCCTAATACCTATCTGCTGGATATTGATTTATCTAGTGGATAGCGCTGTCCAATGTTTGACCCACCGGGACCTGATATTTAAAACACAGCTCACAAATTTTAAAGACATTTAGTTGAAAAAAACTTATGCCTCGTTTAGCGAGCGGGTAATATAAGTCTGGCAACTAATCATGTAAAACTAAAATAGATAAGGTTGAGTCGTGTTGAGCATCTTGAAGTTCCTGCAGAAACTGGGAGATATTAAAATCTTTTATTTGCTTCGGTTTGATGAAAATTTGCACTTGTTCCCGTGCTGATGCAAGCTTTGTGCTATGTATGTTTTAATTGAGTACTCCTCGATGTACGAACTATTTCACTCAGCTGAGTTTGAAAATATAAAGTTAAAAACAGAAATTCTACATCATGCGAGCGAAGATATATCTACTACTTAACATGAACTGCATACCCAAAACGCAATTTCGAAAATGGCACTCACCTCCTATCTAATTCTGTAGAAAATAGAGGACAATGTTAGGACTCTCTTTCAAAACTAGAGGAACGTATGCTGACTGGATTTCTTTAATGGCGGACTAATGGCGTCGACATTAGCGAAAAATTTTCGCACACAGAGCCTCCCGTTTCTTTTGGTCACGTGGCCATTGAAATGTAGGGCTCTGATGACCGCCGGTAGAGAATATGTGACAATCGTTAACAGCGTAGCTCCTTAAAGAAGAAAATTTGGTTATATATCCATCATATCCGAGTAATTTTGGTAGTTACGTGACCGTCCGTCCGCCCGTCCATCTGTCCGTCCGCACCACAAGTCAACCAATGTGAAATCTCGCATTTTCTAACTGGTGTGTGAGCCTTCATCCTGATATTGCACATCCATGTTGAGGTCAATTTACAGTTGTCAGAAGGTAGATACTTCATATATGATTATTATTATGTACCTAAACATAATTATTATATCTTACTATATATTATTATTATTACACTATAAACACCTATACCCCTATACAACACCATATACCCCTATATACCCCATACAACACCATATACCCCTATATACCCCTATTACACACCATATACCCCTATACAACACTATATGCCCCTATATACCCCTATACAATACCATATATCCCTATATACCCCTATACAACACCATATACCCCTATATACCCCTATACAACGCCATATACCCCTATATACCCCTATACAACACCATATACCCCTATATACCCCATACAACACCATATACCCCTATATGCCCCTATACAACACCATATACCCATATACAACACCATATACCCATAAACAGCACCATACACCCCCATACATCACCATACACCCCTTTACATCGCCATATACCCATATACATCACCATACACCCCTTTACATCGCTATATACCCCTATACAACACCATATACCCATATAGAACACCATACACCCCAATACATCACCATACACCCCAGCACATCACCATACATCCCTTTACATCGCCATATATCCCTATACAACACCATATACCCCCATACATCACCATACACCCCAATACATCACCATACACCCCTTTACATCGCCATATATCCCTATACAACACCATATACCCCCATACATCACCATACACCCCTTTACATCGCCATATACCCATATACATCACCATACACCCCTTTACATCGCCATATACCCCTATACAACACCATATACCCATATAGAACACCATACACCCCAATACATCGCCATACACCCCAATACATCACCATACACCCCAGCACATCACCATACATCCCTTTACATCGCCATATATCCCTATACAACACCATATACCCCCATACATCACCATACACCCCAATACATCGCCATACACCCCTTTACATCGCCATATATCCCTATACAACACCATATACCCCCATACATCACCATACACCCCTTTACATCGCCATATACCCATATACAACACCATATACCCATATACAACACCATATACCCATATACAACACCATACACCCCTATACAACACCATATACCCATATACAACACTATACACCCCTATACAACACCATATACCCCTATACAACACCATATACCCATATACAACACCATACACCCCTATACAACACCATATACCCCTATACAACACCATATACCCCTATACAACACCATATACCCATATACAACACCATATACCCCCATACATCACCATACACCCCTTTACATCGCCATATACTCATATACAACACCATATACCCATATACAACACCATATACCTATATACAACACCATATACCCCTATACAACACCATATACCCATATACAACACTATACACCCCAATACAACACCATATACCCCTATACAACACCATATACCCCTATACAACACCATATACCCATATACAACAGCATATACCCCCATACATCACCATACACCCCTTTACATCGCCATATACCCATATACAACACCATATCAACAACAACACCAAAAGCTTTATTTGCATGACCATAAAGGAATTACAGTATTGCAAAAGCTATTAATCTAAATTAAGTACTAATTCAACTAATTAGTACGTGCAAAACATTACAAAACGTGACAGTTCTCATTCATTCATTCATTGATATTAATTTGGTCCTTAATTCAAAGCATTGCGAGATAAATGAAACTAATTGACAGTTAATTAAATAATCAGAAGAATTCATAAGAAGAGATATTAAAGTATCGTGTGAAAGTGATTTGAAGTCAGGTATTTTAGTTTCTAGTTTCGAGAAAAATATGTCTCTGATCTGAGAATAAGCCTTACAATCTAGTAAGAAATGATTTTTCTTACTTGTACAAAAGTGACATATCCTTTCATTGCGAGGAATGTTTTCGTATCTACCCGTTTCAATTCTAAGTTGATGACTACTTATTCTAAATCTAACTAATGTTTTTCTCGAAGGGTTTTTTCTTGTTAAAACTAGGTACGGCGAGGGGCTATAGTCGTCTTTGATTGTACAATAAAAACTGAGTTTTTGTGATTGTTGAAGTGTCTGATTCCAGTAAGAGACGTATTTATTTTTCATTATGCCGATATACCTATTAACTATTGAGTCACTCAATGAATTACAGGAAAAGTCATAGTTTAGATCATAGTAGTCAACCATTTTCATGAGATTAGAGTAAAAGCTAGTTTTTCCGTTATGATGAAGGTCAATTGAAATTTGTAAGGCCTGTTTAACTATAGAATCTTCATCCTTACCTCTCAGATAGTCTAAGTAATTTAGAATCTTTTTATTTATATCAATGATCATGGGAAATTTACCGAGTTCAGCTCTACAAGCAATGTTGGATGCCTTGTTATGTACTTGTAAATAACGTTTACAGAATTGCAAATGGGTTTTTTCAATTGCAGAGCTGTCCCAGGACTTAAAATCTGATTTAACAAAAGCACCCCAAACTTCGCTGTTGTAGGTTAGAATTGGTGAAATCATAGAGTCAAAAAATTTTACACGCAAGTGAGGGCTTAAGATTATTCAAATCCGTGTGTCGCCTGAGGCTGAAGAGCGCGTGAAGAGCTTTTTGTCGGAGATGTTCAAGCGAAAGTGTAAAATTTCCAGAAGATGTAATTCGAGTTCCTAAGTAAGTATAGTTTTGGACAACGTCGATTACTTCATTGCCTATGCGAAAGTTATGTTCACATTTTCGTGTGCATCGTTGAAAAATCATTATTTTGGTTTTCTTAGGATTTATTCTAAGCACCCATGAGTTGCAATATGAAGATAGTACGTTAAGGCAGTTTTGTAGACCAAGTTTGGATCGCGATAATATTATCAAGTCATCTGCGTAAAGGAGAGAGTTGAGTCTGGTGCCATTTGGTAACACGAAGGGGTCTGATAAAACATTGTCAAATGAGAACGCTAGATCGTTAAGGTATAAGTTAAAGAGCAGAGGGCTTAAAATGCAGCCTTGCCGTACTCCTCTTGCGTATTGAAAAGATCGCGTTTTGTTATTTCCAATCCTGACAGAGCAGGTAGACTTCGAGTATAGACTCTTAATTAGACTATAAAACTTTCCTTGGACATTGATCTTAGATAACTTATAGAGAAGCCCATCATGCCAAACCGAATCAAAGGCTTTCCTAAAGTCAACAAAACACGCATATATTTTCTCCTTGTGACAATGGACATATTTGTCTATTAATGTTCGAAGTGTGAAGACATGATCTGCTGTTCTATTATTTGCTAGAAAACCAATTTGAGACTTGTGAAGTATATTAGTTAAGTCAACGTGCTTTAGAAGTCTCTGACTGAGAATTGAACAAAATAGTTTTCCAATACAACTGGAAATACAAATTCCACGGTAGTTTGATGGATCGCTTTTAGTACCACATTTAAAAATTGGTGTAATGAGGCCATCACACCACATTTGGGGCATAGTTCCTAAGTCGAGGACCGTGTTAAATAGTTTTAGATAAACAGGCATTAATTCGTTTAGGCTAGATTTGATCATTTCGTTTTTGATTTTGTCTGAAAAAGAAGATTTGTTGTTTTTGAGTTTTCCAACTGCAGTGCGAATTTCACTTTCAGTGATGAGGTAATCCAAGGAGCGAGATCGTGCCGTAATATTCTTTGAATTCTGCAACTCATCTATAATTGCCTCCTGCTGTTCATTAAGGGGTTCATTCGAGTGCAAAGATTGAAAGTGGGACATCCATTTTTCTTCAGAAATTGGAGGGGTGTAGGTTTCCTTCATAGTGTCGTCCATTGACTTCAAACAGTTCCAAAAGCTCTTATTGTTCGAATTTTCGACTGTATTTTCAAGTTCACAGATCTTATTGCTATAGTATTCGTTTCTCTTATGTTTCAAAAGGTTTTTATATTGTTTTAAGACGTTGTGAAACTCTTCTCTGAGGGTAGTGTTTAGAGGATCTCTATGTTTTTGATTAGAAAGTTTCCGCAGTTCATGTCTTTTATAGCGGCATTCTTTGTCGAACCATTTTTTGTTCGAAGATATTTTGCAACGTCGCTTTTTTGCTGTTTTGATCTTCAAACAGCGTTTAGCGGTTGAAATAAGAATATTTTCTACAGCATGAAGGTTCATGTCAACATTTCTCGTGATTGTTGTAGTATTCATAAAATCGTGGATCATTCTTTGAATGTCTTCAGACTGTAATGTAGCTCTAAATTTTTGTGACGAATCGTTTTCCCAAAAAAACGGTTTTGGTAGAGGAGTCAAAGAATCATTTATAATTGCCTCGTTTGATGAATCATTATCTAAATGACGGTTAACCTTAAGCCATGTTATTATTGGACTATGATCTGATAAACTGTTTGGCTCTTTCACTACAAAAGATGTTATATTTCGTAGCAAATCTTGGTCACATACGGAGTAATCAATGACACTGATTCCCGATTTACCATGAAATGTAGGTCTGCCTAACGAGTCGCCATTAATTCTACCATTTAAAATTCTTAAATCCGCGCTTCTACAAATTTCCAAGAGTCGTTTTCCGTGATTATTCAAATCATTGTCAAAACTTTTTCTTTGGGTGGCGCATAACGAAGATTCAGAAAAATCGTTTGTTATTATCTTATTACCTTCTTGACAAACACTGTCCGGGTGTTTTCCGACTCTGGAGTTAAAGTCTCCCATAATAAGAATTGAACCAAGGGAGGAGAATTTCTCGATGTCGCTTTCAAGCTCTTCAAATAGTTCAGGTCGAAAGTAGCGGGGGAATTGTATGGTGGAATGTACGTTCCACAGACATAAATGTCTTTTGTAGTTTTTGTGTAGCGATTACTAATTTTAAACCATAAAAAATTTGGTGATTCTTTTTGCACTGAAATCCAATCGTCAAACTTTAGTTTGTAGAGCAGAGCTAATCCACCCGAGTTACGTCCGCATTTTCCTGTTTTCAAGGTATCTGTAGTTACAATCTTGTAACCGTTTACTTCAACAGTCACTTTTTTCCATGTTTCGGAGAGAATTACGAAATCAAAAGAATTAATCATGTTTTTACAATCCAAATTTTGCAATTTTTCCCCTAATAATGTCGACGATAGCCCATTAATGTTCCAAGCGAAAAAAGATAATTTGCTGGGGAAACTTAAGGGCCCTGGCATATTGTATCAAACTTAGTACCTGAAGAAAAGAAAGCTTAAATCAGATATCCCGGCAAACTAGCTAACAACTAGCATTGAAAGTTGTGGGTTATGTATAAGATATTATACAAGGGTCTTAAAAAATTGGATTAAAGATACCAGTTCCTTTGGGATTTCAACTGCCGGGACTTTTCCAACAGCACAGTCGTTTCGGAGAGGAACAGAAGGAATCGGTCCCACTGCCGCTAAGTGAGACGGTGAGAAGCTCTGTACATTGTAGTGTTGCGGCGGAAAGTTCTGTTGCTGTTGCGGTGATTGCGGAATGTTGTAGGTGTTGTGACCGTTTTTAACAGCATTACTATAAGAGGCATCTCGCGAGGAAGTTGTATATGGGAAACGGGAAGGTAAAGGTTGTTGCTGCCGCGAAGTTTGGTGGACTTGGCTGTGTATGTTCCGAACACCATTGCTGGAGGGAGGATAGCCTTCCGAAGGGCTAGTGTGAAACGAGTGCGGCGAAGAGAGTGAGGATCGGTACAATTGGTTGGAGTTGGCGCGAGGTGGTTTTCCTCTACCACGAATGGCTGCTTTTAAGTTTGCTGCGAACAAACCAAGGTGTCTTTTTTTAAGATGTTTTCTGTCATGCAACACTTCAGTTCCCTTGGAGAAGATATTGTCATGATTGACTAGATGGACGTTTGGTAGTTTTGAGCAGCTGTCAATAAGGTTTGTGTTTATTTTGGATAAAGTATGCAGGGGAATGTCAGTTCGCGGCAAGAGAGTTGAATAAACGATTTTGGTCTTTGGGAACTTTGTAGATGCTTGAGTGATTAATACAGATATATCAGAGATGAAGTCGTCTATTGGCGTGGTTGTAGTAAGATCATTTGTTCCGGTGTGGATGATGATTAATTGAGGATGTCCAGCCGATTCTTTATCAATTTCATCTTGTAAAATAGCCCTTGCGTGTTCAATTTTGGGACATCTGAAGAATGTGAAATCTTGTGTTGGCTGAAAAAGCTTTCTTTTGTCGATAAATTTTCCATTCGAATCGCACAGAAAAACGGCTTTATTGTTTACTGATGCTTGGTTCGGCGGTGGCGCGATGTCTTGTGGAGTAGGTGGAGTCATATTTTCTGTGTTTGTCTCCGGGACAATTTCTTGCTGTGTGTTGGATAAGCTGTCAGATGTGTCACAATTCTGGAGCAGCGAAAACCTGTTTTCCGTGGGAATATTTACTGTAAGCTTTTGAGCTGCGATGGGTAGTCGAGATGCCTCACAGTCCGTATTTTTTTGTTCGCTGTCAGAAGTGTTTTCGGAGCAAGAAGACTCGGGTTGTGAGGAAGGGCTGGGGGGGTCAGGTTCCTTCGAGTTTTGCCAAAGCGCTGTCATTTGTTCTTTAAGGAAATTAATTTCTGTCATCAGATTATTTTGTGATTCTTGCAGGGCCTGATTTGCTTTGTCAATTTGTACGTGTTTCTTGTGGAGGATCTGGTTTTCATCTTGCAATTTTTTAATGATGCTTGATTGTTGAGAGACTATTTTTTGGAGTGATGTAATCTGCGAGGAAAAATCATTGAGTAGATCGTCAGATGATTGTTTTTGTAGCTTAATTAAGTGATCTTGTTTAACGGTTTTGTCTTTTAGCTGTTCCAAATCCCCGGTAGTGGTCATATGAAATTCTGTAAAATCTGCCTCTAGCTGCCCGAGTGTGTCTCGCATGGATGAGATTGTCTTTAAACGGGTTGGGGAGATTGTTAGTGTTTCAGTTGGCGATAAAGCTTCCGGTTTGGTTGTTGAGGGAAGTTCGGCATCCAAATTATTTGATGATGGGATGTCATCATCTCTGACAAATGTTATGAAGTTCGTAAAAAAGTTTTGAAGCGAGGCTCCAAAGAGAGAAACATCTCCAACTGAAGAGAGTGAAGAGAGAGGTTGAAGATCGCTGAGAGTGTTGACAATTTTCAGAATCACCGGAAATTCGAATTTGCTCCATTCATCATATTTTTTCCCTTGCACGAGGATCCTCCCAGTTGTACCAAAAACTGTAATGGTTACCAATTTTTCTTCGCCAGTGGATGTATTCATTGAAAGATGAATACAGATTTTATCGCACTTCGAGGTTGAGCTTGGGTTGTCTTGCTCTTCCCATATCACAGTATAATCGGTTCCATTTCCGGTTATTTCATAATAGCGAAATTGGAAAGCTACAATCCATAATAACAGGCGATCTTCAGATGTCGAGAAAGCAAGGCATCTAGCTGAAGGTTTATAGATGGAAAGATCGATGGCTTCAAAAGGAGCGGCCTTTGATTTGGCTGTAGGTTGATGGAACTTGTCCACTATATATCTATTTAGATCCTTGCTTGGGTGGATAGCTCTCACGTGCGGCGATTTGTTTTCGCTTTTTTCATTGCTTACCTCCAATGGATCTTCGTCCAAAACACAACTTTCGGTTTCTTGTTGCATTTGTTGAACAGATGTAGTTAGCTCGTTGACCAGGATATCAGAAGGAAGCAAAAAATATCATTTCTTGCCTCTCATGATAAAAACACATGCGTTCACTCAAATGTCAAATCAGACGAACCATATACCCATATACAACACCATATACCCCTATACAACACCATATGCCCATATACAACACTATACACCCCTATACAACACCATATACCCCTATACAACACCATATACCCCTATACAACACCATATACCCATATACAACACCATATACCCCCATACATCACCATACACCCCTTTACATCGCCATATACCCCTATACAACACCATATACCCATATACAACACCATATACCCATATACAACACCATACACCCCTATACAACACCATACACCCCTATACATCGCCATATACCCCTATACAACACCATATACCCCCATACATCACCATACACCCCTTTACATCGCCATATACCCCTATACAACACCATATACCCATATACAACACCATATACCCCTATACATCACCATAAACCCCTATACATCACCATACACCCCTATACATCGCCATATACCCCTATACAACACCATATACCCATATACAACACCATGTACTCCTATACATCACCATACACCCCAGCACATCACCATATATCCCTATACATCACCATACACCCCTATACATCACCACACACCCCTATACATCGCCATATACCCCTATACAACACTATATACCCCTATACAACACCATATACCCATATACAACACCATGTACTCCTATACATCACCATACACCCCAGCACATCACCATACATCCCTATACATCACCATATATCCCTATACAACACCATATACCCCTATACAACACCATATACCCATATACAACACCATATACCCCTATACAACACCATATACCCCTATACAACACCATACACCCCTATACATTGCCATATACCCATATACAACACCATATACCCCCATACATCACCATACACCCCTTTACATCGCCATATACCCCTATACAACACCATATACCCATATACAACACCATATACCCCTATACATCACCATAAACCCCTATACATCACCATACAACAACAACAACAACAACAAGTTTATTCAGTATTACCATTTTGTACAGGTGTTACCGATTAAAATAACAATAATAAACAGCTAAGTTTAAGGAAATATAGGTATGATGGAATAGTAGAATTAACTATGTTTCTTTCGTCTTTCAAATGCTTGAAAGATGAAATTAGCAGCTAGCCTGCTGATATGTGAATCAGTATTGTTAAAAAGAAAACAGACTTTATCATGGATATTGTAGTGTGTAAATAATGTATTTCGGTCGTTGATTTTAATAAAAAGAGTCTTTCTCAAATCATTGTATTGATCACAATGAAATAATATGTGCAGTTCATTTCAACCGAATTTTGGCTGCAATGATCACAGATTCTAAGGTCTTCAGGAGTTTTGGGGATTGTAAATCTTCCAGTTTCTATTTTTAAATTATGATTTCCTATCCTAAATTTGGAAGCTACACGCCTATGTTCAGGATTCCGGATATGATTGATGAATTCAGAGTGATTTGTTTCATTTTTAAAGATGGAGTAGAATTTTAGTTTTTTATTTGTTCTTATCAAATTTAGCTGGTGGTTTTTCAGATGTTTTGACAAAGTATTCTCAGCTTTGGATAGGAAAGTAGAAGGGTTTTTAAAGTTAACTGACTGTTTATGAATATTAAGTTGTGTACTCAAAAGATTTATTTTATTTATTAGACCTGATTTATTTTCTTCGGCCATTTTATCCGATATGTTTAAGCAGAGTTTAGCGATGCTGTCAGGGGGTTGATTTTCAAGGTGAATCCAAAATTTGAAAATGTTCATTGTTATTTGTAAATTTAGAGATAATCTACCAAGCTCATTTCTCGATGCAACATTCGGTGAACGTTTGTTTAAACCTAAACACATCTTACAAAAATGTATATGCGTTTTCTCAATCAAGTCTTTATCCCAGCGGCTATAATCACTTTTATCATAGATTCCCCAAACTTCAGAGCAATACGTTAAAATTGGGAAAAATAGTGTATTGAACAGTTTGTTGATGATGTGAATTGGTAATTTTAGAAAATCTAGATAACGACGAGCGGCAAAAAAGGATCTCTTTGTTTTTTCTGTTAAGTTTTCCTTGTGATTTGTAAAATTTCCATTGGCTGAAAATTTCACTCCAAGATAGGTATAGTTATTGACGATTTCAATGTTTTCATTGCTAACCATAAAATTGTGTTTATCTATTGCTGATTTTCTACTTTTCTTTTGAAATACAATAACTTTGGTTTTAGTTGGATTAATCTTAAGAAGCCAATCCTGACAATATTTTGATAGTCTGTCAAGACTTTGTTGCAAACCTTCTGCCGAGGTAGATATTAGAAGTAAGTCATCGGCATAAAGTAGACAGTTGAAGTGAGAACCATCTGGTAGTAAGATAGAATCTTTAGCATTGTTATTTAGAATGAGGGTAGTTCGTTTAGATAAAGGTTAAATAGAAGCGGCGACAGAATACAGCCTTGTCGTACACCTTTATCATAGTTGAAAAATTCTGATCGAGTATAATTGTCTTTCACACAACATATTGAATTTGAATACATGCTGGAAATTATTTTGTAAAAGGTGCCACCTATGTTATATGTTTCAACATTTTGTATAGGAAACCATGCCAAATTGAGTCAAATGCCTTTTTAGAATCAACAAAGCAAGTATAAAGTTTACCTCTGGGGGAGTGGGTAACATGTTGGTCTATTAATGTTCTTAAACTAAAGATATGCTCAGACGCACGATGTCCGGGCACAAAGCCAATTTGGGAGCGATGAAGTATTTTATGATTGTTTGAAAAGTTTAATAATCTCGTATTTAAAATAGAACAAAAGACTTTGCCAAGACAACTATTAATGCAAATACCTCTGTAATTTGAAGGGTCATCTTTGTTTCCAGATTTATGCAAGGCAGTGATTATTCCATTACTCCATGATGTAGGAAATGTTCCAGATTGTAGAATCAGATTAAAAAGTTTCTCAAGTGGATATTTTATAAAGCTTGAGCTTGTTTTAATCATTTCATTGCGTATTCCATCAAGTCCAGCGGCCTTCTTGTTTTTTAGTTTTTTAATTGCTTTATCAATCTCTTCAATGGATATTGGGTTGTCTAATTCCGATTGTAAATGGTTGCTGTCCTCCAAACGCTTTTTATCGTTTAACATGTGTATTTGAAATGCCGATAATGTATTAGGATCAGGTGCTGAGTGTAGCATTTTAAAATGATCATAAAGTTTATTGGTCGGGTTTTCGTTATTATTATTAAGACAAGATGTTTTCGTTCATTGACTTTAGAGTATCCCAAAATTTGCGGTTATTTTCGTTACTAATCAGCTCATTTATTTTAGAGTCAACAAATTGTTGTTTTTTTTGTTTTATAAGTTTTTTAAAGGTTTTATTTTGAACATGATATTCTTTTCTGAGTTCGGTATCCAGAGGATTGCGGTGTTTTTTGTTAGATAACTTTTTAAGTGAAGATCTTGACGTTTTGCAATCATAATCAAACCACTTCTTAGTAATTGGCTTTCTTTTAGATTTCTTTTGGCTACTTAATTTGAGTGAACGTTTTGCGGCCTCAGTCATAATGTTTGTGAATTGATTGGTAGCATTTTCAACATCTGTACTGCTTAAATCGAAGTTTGTACTTTCGAAGAGATGTAATAAAGACAGAATAGCGTCGGAACGAAAGGTAGCAGTGAATTTTGCTGCAGACGTTTCGTCCCAGACATACTGTTGTGGAAGCTTAACGTTGTTTCTCTCTTGAAAACTGTTATTATTATTTGAGAGGTCTGCACCAGTTTTGATCCAGCAGACAATTTGAGAGTGATCTGAAAATATGTTTGGTTGCTTTACGGCGAAACCTTGAACCGAAGTGAACAGGTCATGGCTAACGATAATATAATCTACAGTACTTATTCCATTAATAGAGTGAAATGTGAATTTTCCTAGGGTATCTCCCTTCGATCGGCCGTTTAGAATCCTTAGATCACAGGTTTTACAAAGATCAAGTAATTGTTTTCCATGATCGTTGACAATGTTATCAAAGTTCTGTCTTTTAGTGAGATTGGGTGGTGGAGGAATGTCTCCGCCAGGTATAAACTTGCCACTTCCATCCGTGATAAAATCATTTTCTTTTCCAGTTCTAGCATTAAAGTCACCGGCTAACACAATTAAACCTTTTCTGTGAAATAAAGCTATATCTGTTTCAATGTTGGAGAATAAATCTGGGTCAAAATATGGTGAGTCGTGGGGAGGAATATAGAGGGCACATAGATAAACATCTTGTTCTAAATTAAAAAACGTGTGATTTAGTTTACACCAGATATAATTATTATGTGATTTAACAAATGAAATGCCGCTTCGTAAATAATTCTTGTACCCTAGGACTAAACCCCCTGAAAGTCTTCCAGTTTTCTTTTTGTAAGTTTTTTGGGCTGCGTTTGAAAAAGTGTTAAAGCCAGGAATTTGCACGTCATCTTTCATCCAAGATTCAGTTAAAATTACAATGTCATGTTTATTTATATGATTGATGAATTCTTCATTTGTTAATTTGTTCCCAAATCTTAAACGATCAGTTAACCCATGAACGTTCCAGCAGCTAAGACTAAGTATTGATTTACGACTTACACTTAAAGGCGAACGGCAACCGCTGAAACACATACACCCCTGTACATCGCCATATACCCCTATACAACACCATATACCCATATACAACACCATGTACTCCTATACATCACCATACACCCCAGCACATCACCATATATCCCTATACATCACCATACACCCCTATACATCACCACACACCCCTATACATCGCAATATACCCCTATACAACACTATATACCCCTATACAACACTATATACCCCTATACAACACCATATACCCATATACAACACCATGTACTCCTATACATCACCATACACCCCAGCACATCACCATACATCCCTATACATCACCATATATCCCTATACAACACCATATACCCCTATACAACACCATATACCCATATACAACACCATATACTCCTATACATCACCATACACCCCTATACATCACCATACACCCCTGTACATCGCCATATACCCCTATACAACACCATATACCCATATACAACACCATGTACTCCTATACATCACCATACACCCCAGCACATCACCATATACCCATATACAACACCATATACTCCTATACATCACCATACACCCCAGCACATCACCATATACCCATATACAACACCATATACTCCTATACATCACCATACACCCCTATACATCACCATACACCCCTGTACATCGCCATATACCCCTATACAACACCATATACCCATATACAACACCATGTACTCCTATACATCACCATACACCCCAGCACATCACCATATACCATATACAACACCATACACCCCCATAAATCACCATACACCCCTTCACATCGCCATATACCCCTATACAACACTATATACTCATATACATCCCCATACACCCCTATACATTCCCATACACCCCTATACATCACCATACACCCCTATACAACACCATACATCCCTATACATCCCCATACACCCAATATATTCCCATACACCCCTATATATCACCATACACCCCTATACAACACCATACATCCCTATACATCCCCATACACCCCTCTACGTCCCCATACACCCCTATAAATTCTCATACGCGTCTTTAAACATCACCCTATATAGTACTTTTATGTGTGTCATTGTCCCATTTTATTTCTAGATGCCTTACATTCAGCAATGCATATATAGCATTAATTCTTGTCAAAGCTCGCCACTAGTGGTGTGCCTGCATAGCATGGTTGCCCCCGTGGTGGTATAGCTGTCTGCAAAAAGTCCTTTAATTACTTAAGTTCCAAAGAGATGGTGGCTTAAAAAGCTCAATCTAACATCAGCAGTCACGCAACGGCAAAGTAAAGTCGTAGTGTTTTGCTAATCCAAGCATATTCTTATGGTTTTGGGGGCGTTCTCGTTGGCTTCGTTTTCGTCGTTTCTTGGTTCGAAGAGTAAGCCGGCCGAGTTGTGCCGTTATGGGACTGGGGGGTGGAGGGGGGGAGGGGGCGGTGAGATTAAACATGGACTGAAGCGACTGCAAATGCGTCTGATTTCCGCAGTTCCTCCGCAATTCGGCTACTAGTTCCAAGGTCAGTAGAGAAAACATTATTTATTTAATTCATCTATTCATTTATTTTCATTATTGGTATATGACCTTCAAATTTCAAGTTCATCAATAAAAAACGATATTGAATTATTATATGTACTGGATGGAGATACCATACTCTGTTGAGCTTTTCACTGAAAATCTAATTCACAAATAGCAGATAGGTATATTTGCTAAATACATTGCAATTATTGTCGGTAACTAAAATTATCGGGACACGGAGGAGATTAGCACATGCCTTAGCACAGATGTCGCCAATGTATGTCACTTGCGAAATGGCCATCAGTTTTAAAACGTTCAATTTCCCGTACATTTGACGAACAGGACATCCACTCCCTGTATTCATCGAGATTTTCAGTGACTTCACGCACGAAAAGTAGTCTGAGGTTTTCCGTGTCACGTTCCTCGTTGATTCCAAGCCCCAGTGAGGAAATATGCTGTAGATTTTGCATATCCGAACGTTGCAAGTGTTTTTGTAGCTGCCGGGCTGTTGCTCTGAAGAAGCAGTTTCCGTCTTTGTTAATTTGGTCCAACTGAAGATTAAATCCTGTGAGATTTCTTAACAGGTTATCTTTGTGCTATGGGGTCAAATTTAATTCCATAACGTTTAACTTTGACTCCTGTTCATAAAGGTTAGCTGCCGGTAAGTTTATCTTCCAGAGAAGACCAATCAAATCTATTGTTTTGTTGTTACATTTTGTTGTCCAACTGGTGATAAATTCTTGTATGTGCAGCGCTCGTTCCAAAATGTAGTTCAAGACGGAATCGTTTTCCAGTTCTTCCACAGTCTTAACTGTGACGAAAACGGATGATGTCCCTGGCATTCTACTAGCCTTACTGCTATTTTCAGAGACAGTTCCAGATATTGAACCCGGTAATGACGTTGACGTAGAATCCACAGCCGTCATCTGAGACTGAAGATAAGGGGTCGCTTGGTTTAAAGACTCTAAAGCAAAGGCTCTAATTCAATTGGCGTGATCGGAATTGTTCTCTTATTGAGGGTTGTTTTTAATCTTCGTTTGCAATTCCATGCATACAAAGCACACGCCATTACCGCTACCGCCAACTGAGGTCCAATTTTGCATACTCCGCACAGTAATGATCGGTTAAGATGTCTGTGAAGTCGCTCATTTATTTCAGTCCCACATCCAACAGGTATTTCCGAGAGACATCCTTTTTTTGTATGCTTGCGCAAATTTTCAATTTGAAGAAGGGTTTCCGTTTTCAGCTTTTCTCTCCAAACAAATAGAAGACGTTCAAGATTTGATTCTATTTCATCAGGACAAGGTGTGCTCATTGTTCTCTCGTTACCAAGGTCTCCATTTTAACGGAAAATTAAAGAAAATTCATTAGCAAATTGTTTACTGTAATCTTCGCTTTTGGGTACCGTTTGTACAACTCTCATACACGCGTGAAATAAGTCTAGCCGAACCTTTATCCCCGGGAATATTTGTCCATATAGGTGCATCACGTGGCAACAGTCATCCACTATTATCATTTTTAAGTTCGTGCTTGCCTTATCAAGCCTCTCTTTCAGTTCTTTAAGTGAGTCGATAATTTCGGACGAAGAAGTCGTCTTCGTAAACTTCCATATCATAACTTCTCCGTTTTCGTTCACCCCCAAGAAGACGTTTTTAAACTGGCCTACAAACTTGCCGTCCTCGCGGGTTACCCCGATATGTTTACTCGTTCTAAAGGTGTGGTCACAGGACAGAATCTCCCCTGTGTGTTTCTGCATGTCATTCTCGTAACGTTTTTTGTTCCGCTCAAACTGCATGAGAAACAAATCCATTAGTTTATCGTTGCTTGGATAGGCAATGAAAGGAATACTCTCAAACTCTTTTACAGATAACTCTTTGCTGTCCGGTTTATTACGCATGTACTGTCTGTAATTCATTGATGCAATGCCTTCAGATAATTCCATGAAGTTTTGTCCTTGATAAATACCAGTTATTAAATAATCATAAAGACGCAGCGTAAAACCGCTTCTCTGCTGCATTATAAGAGGAAATCCCTTAACAACACTTTCAGGGAGAGCGCCTAACACATCGTTTGATGCGGATAAATACCGATGTCCAATCATAACGTTTTCTGGCAAACTTTCACTGCATTCATAGAACGCCTGCACCAGAATAACATTTCCGTTCAAGTCGTAAATCAATCTTGGGTTTCTTGGACTTGTGTTAGAGGAGTCAGGAAGATCGGTCCACTGTCCGAATTTCAGAGGACAGCCATGAATAGGACATAAAATAGTCAAACCGTAATGTCTTATTGGACACCAGATAAATAATTTTGGTATTAATTTTGACATAGCGTGTGGCCCTTCAACAATTTGATCAAACCTTCCATTTTGCGGTGTACACTCAAACTCTCTTAAGACATCCCGCAGATATTGTCCTGCTTCTTTTCCAAGAAGAACACAGATGATTGTTTTAAATCCCAAAACAAAGAATAAGCAAGAAACAATGATTAAATTTCTCATTATGTCCCCTTGATGTCGAACATCTAACTGTCGCTGGGTGGCATCGATCTTGGTAATATACGGTTCAGCCAGGATCAAAGTGCTACAAAGCTTGTGCAATTTATTTCGCAACGTTTTACTTAGTTATATTACTCCACGAGCCATAGTTCATGTGACCTACCAAATTAAGCCGTTTAATGCATGTCCATGAAAGTCAGGAAGTACATTCAATATACCTTAGTAAAGTGTGAGCATTTTTTTTGTTCATTTTTGTTTTTGTTTGGCATCGCGGGTCGGGTATTATCCAATAAAAAGCTAAGAAAACTGGTACCCTTTTTAAGGCCCAAAGCCGAAAAATGACACCCTATTCAAGGAAAAAACAAACATGTGGCTTGAAGAGGCGTTACGTGTATTTACCCGCTTAACGTCTATTAAACCTCTGTTGCAAAATCAAAACCGTTCGTTTAGGCGCGCATTTTCCCACTCCAGTATTAGATAATGCAATTAACCTACCCTATCTAAGGACCACACCAGGGACACAGAAACAAAAGGGTCAAGAAAGATACCCTATTTAAGGACCGAGAACTTCAAAAACCATACTCTATTACGCGGCACGTACCTATATAGCCCATATATGGGAGTACCCGGGGGAATAGATACTGTTATTCAAAACCCATACGTTAATCCTTCCAAGAACTTCGCGTACAGAGGTGTATGGTGATGTATAGGGGTGTATGGTTATGTATGGAGTGTATGGTTATGTATAGGGGAGTATGGTGATGTATTGGGGTGTATGGTTATGTATGGAGGTGTATGGTGATGTATGGGGGTGTATGGTGATGTATAGTGGTGTATAGTGATTTATAGGGGTGTATGGTGATGTATAGGGATGTATGGTGATGTATAGAGGTGTATGGTGATGTATAGGGATGTATGGTGATGTATAAGGGTGTATGGTTATGTATGGAGGTATATGGAGATGTATAGGGGTGTATGGTGATGTATAGGGGTGTATGGTTATGTATGAGGGTGTATGGTGATGTATAGGGATGTATGGTGATATATAGAGGTGTATGGTGATGTATAGGGGTGTATGGTGATGTATAGGGATGTATGGTGATGTGTAGGGATGTATAGTGATGTGTAGGGGTGTATGATGATGTATAGTAGTGTATGGGAATGTATAGGGATGTATGGTGATGTATAAGGGTGTATGGTTATGTATGGAGGTGTATGGTGATGTATAGGGGTGTATGGTGATGTATGGGGATGTATGGTGGTGTATAGTGGTGTATGGAGATGTATAGGAATATATGGTGTTGTATGTGGGTGTATGGTGCTGTATAGGGGTGTATGGTTATGTATGGGGGTGTAAGGTGATGTATAGCGGTGTATGGGGGTGTACGGTGAGGTATATGGATGTATGGTGATGTATAGGGGAGTATGGTGATGTATGGGGGTGTATGGTGATATCTAGGGATGTATGGTGATTTGTAGGGGTGTATGGTTATGTATGGGGATGCATGGTGATGTATAGGGGTGTATGGTGATGTATAGGAGTGTATGGTTATGTATGGGTGGTGTATGGTAATGTATGGGGATGCATGGTGATGTATAGGGACGTATGGTGATGAACAAGGGTGTATGGTTATGTATGGGTGGTGTATGGTAATGTATAGGGATGTATGGTGATGTATAGGGGTGTATGGTGATGTATAGGGGTGTATGGTGATGTATAGGGATGTATGGTGATGTGTAGGCGTGTATGGTGATGTATAGTAGTGTATGGGAATGTATAGGGACGTATGGTGATGTATACGGGTGTATGGTGATGTATAGGAGTGTATGGTTATGTATGGGTGGTGTATGGTAATGTATAGGGATGTATGGTGATGTATAGGGGTGTATGGTGATGTATAGGGGTGTATGGTGATGTATAGGGATGTATGGTGATGTGTAGGCGTGTATAGTGATGTATAGTAGTGTATGGTAATGTATAGGGATGTATGGTGATGTATAGGGGTGTATGGTGATGTATAGGGGTGTATAAGGGTGTATGGTTATGTATGGAGGTGTATGGTGATGTATAGGGGTGTATGGTGATGTATGGGGATGTATGGTGGTGTATAGTGGTGTATGGAGATGTATAGGAATATATGGTGTTGTATGTGGGTGTATGGTGCTGTATAGGGGTGTATGGTTATGTATGGGGGTGTAAGGTGATGTATAGCGGTGTATGGGGGTGTACGGTGAGGTATATGGATGTATGGTGATGTATAGGGAGTATGGTGATGTATGGGGGTGTATGGTGATATCTAAGGGATGTATGGTGATTTGTAGGGGTGTATGGTTATGTATGGGGATGCATGGTGATGTATAGGGGTGTATGGTGATGTATAGGAGTGTATGGTTATGTATGGGTGGTGTATGGTAATGTATGGGGATGCATGGTGATGTATAGGGACGTATGGTGATGAACAAGGGTGTATGGTTATGTATGGGTGGTGTATGGTAATGTATAGGGATGTATGGTGATGTATAGGGGTGTATGGTGATGTATAGGGGTGTATGGTGATGTATAGGGATGTATGGTGATGTGTAGGCGTGTATGGTGATGTATAGTAGTGTATGGGAATGTATAGGGATGTATGGTGATGTATACGGGTGTATGGTGATGTATAGGAGTGTATGGTTATGTATGGGTGGTGTATGGTAATGTATAGGGATGTATGGTGATGTATAGGGGTGTATGGTGATGTATAGGGGTGTATGGTGATGTATAGGGATGTATGGTGATGTGTAGGCGTGTATGGTGATGTATAGTAGTGTATGGTAATGTATAGGGATGTATGGTGATGTATAGGGGTGTATGGTGATGTATAGGGGTGTATGGTGATGTATAGGGATGTATGGTGATGTGTAGGCGTGTATGGTGATGTATAGTAGTGTATGGGAATGTATAGGGATGTATGGTGATGTATAAGGGTGTATGGTTATGTATGGAGGTGTATGGAGATGTATAGGGGTCTATGGTGATGTATAGGGGTATATAGGGGTATATGGTGTTGTATGGGGTATATAGGGGTATATGGTGATGTATAGGGGTATATGGGGGTATATGGTGTTGTATAGGGGTATATAGGGGCGTATAGTGTTGTATAGGGGTATATAATTATTTATATAGGGGTATATGGGTATATATGGTGTTGTATAGGGTATATAATTGTTATATAGGGTATATATGGTGTTGTATAGGGGTATATAGGGGTATATATTATTTATATAAGGGTATATATAGGGGTATATGGTTTTGTATAGGGGTATATAGGGGTATATATGGTGTTGTATAGGGGTATATAGGGGTATATATGGTGTTGTATAGGGGTATATAGTGTGATATATAGGGGTATATATAGGACATATAGTGTTGTATAGGGCATATATATAATTAATTATAATAAGGGGTATATGGGTATATAATTGTTGTATGGGGTATATATAGGGTATATAGTGATGTATAGGGGTATATGGGGGTATATGGTGTTGTATAAAGGGTATATAAGGGCATATAGTGTTGTATAGGGTTATATGGTGTTGTATAGGGGTATATAGGGAATATAGTGTTGTATAGGGTATATATAGGGGTATATGGTGTTGTATAAGGGGTATATAGGGGTATATGGTGTTGTATGGGGTATATAATTATATATGGTGTTGTATAAGGATATATAAGGGGTATATGGTGTTGTATAGGGTATATAGGGGTATATAATTATTTGTATAGGGGTATATAGGGGTATATGGTGTTGTATATAGGGGTATATATAGGGGTATATAGTGATGTATAGGGGTATATAGGGGCATATAGTGTTGTATAGGGTATATAATTGTGTATAATAGGGGTGTATAGGGGTATATGATGTTGTATATAGGGGTATATAGGGATATATGGTATTGTATAGGGGTATATAGGGGCATATAGTGTTGTATAGGGGTATATGGTGTGTAATAGGGGTATATAGGGGTATATGGTGTTGTATAGGGGTATAGGTGTTTATAGTGTAATAATAATAATATATAGTAAGATATAATAATTATGTTTAGGTACATAATAATAATCATATATGAAGTACCTACCTGTCAGAACAGGGTATCCACTGACCAATATCACTTGACCATATCGCTGGCTCAGGTGTCGCTGCCATTAACGTTACGTGTTTTTTGACGTTATGCGATGATAAGTTACACATTTTCAATTGACCGCAAGCTCAAATACAAGTGGATTTCTTTGCCATGTTACAACTTTATTGTTTGAAGTAAATTACAAATTTATTGGCGGGAGCTTCGCTCTTTTCTTGAGTCAGAATTGCGGCTATGGGAAGGTAGCTGTTCTATATCAGGAGTCTATTATCATGGGCCTAACACTCACGAGTCAACGTTAAATTGTCCTATGTATTGTAGTAATTATTATCCGATAAAACACAGGGTTTTCCCTGAGGAAACAATGTTCAGTAAAGTCTGGACCCGATAGGATAGGATAGGATAGGTGCCGATCCTTTTTTTCTTTTCTTTGCATTTTTCTTTTTCTGTCTGAAATTTCCATTTGCCCCAAATGACCTTTCAGCGCCTTTGAAACTGATCCTCATACCTACACTGCTACTGGCGTAGCTCTCCTCTTTGTATTCCACAAATTTTTCATCTTTCTTGCCAGGTCTTGATACCTTTCTTGCTTTTCTATTTCTTTTTGTATGAACGATATTACTGCCCCCAGGATTTGCAATCTCCACATTAATCGTCTCCCTCGTGTTAGGTTTTGTGAATTACAATGTCCGGTATCCGCTGATGACTTTCTCGATGACTTTGAATTGTAAAATCGAACAACATTCAAAATTTTTAAATCGTGAATTTACACGCTGACAAGTGCCTAGTAACGCGACTGAGAGATTGTGTGACCATGCGCAAATGAGCAGCTGTAGGAGGCTAATGACGCCAAGAATCTACCGTGTTTTAGACTCCTCATGAACGGATTGAAGTGACTAACTTTTAAGGCGCCCATCGATAATTAAGATTATTTTGATATACATTTTCAATCGAGAGCTTCATTGTGCCGCATTGGTACTGGTACCTGATATCCGTTGTCTTAACCAGCTTTCCAAGAAAAAAAAAATGCAAATTTGATACCTTATCTGCAAGTGTTTCAAAGAACAGTAGTTGAGTCATTTCAAATTCTTTGCGGTTTTCAGAGAAATTGTCACTCTCGAAAAATGTAATCTTATTTTCATTTTAAAGAACAGGAGAGATTATTATTGAAGCTTCTTTGTTATAATTAGCAAAGAGGCAATAACTGTCGAGTTTCAGAGAAGGGGAACAAACTGACATTTGAAACATTGCTGAAGAGAGGTACATAATCATTTATGTTTTCATTTTGTATTTTTTCGCTCTTAAAATTTGGTTACTTTAGAAACTAAACTCTTCATTCTTGTACGTAAAAATGTGTGAAGAATTCAATCTCGAAAAATGTTAACATTAAGTGAAAGTTCGGCATGGTGACGTGGAATCATGCATGATCATGCACAATGGGCAGTGTGTGTAATCAACGCGGAAATAGATAGTTATGTACTTTGTAAATTCCCGAAATGTTGAAACTGTTAAACCTTGATACATAGTTGAGAAAAGAAAGTTAAGAGCACAGAGTAGACAGAGAATGAATTCGACTAGTTCCGGTAACGGTGGATTTACAATTTATTCAATCAGCAGTCCTCCAAAGTCAATTGAAATCTTTTTCCCGGAAATCTTTGAGTTAAAAATCCTTTCAAAATCAGAGAGAAAACAAAAAAAGGTTTTTTTCCTTCGTTAAAACGTACTGTTTTATTCATAATATAATGTATGACAACCTGGATCGATACGATATTTCAGACCATTTAGAATTTATAGAGGCATACAGCATTTCGTATTCGTAATAGACCTTGTCACGGTTTTCGACGCCATCTTGACGAGTGGGCAAAAACGTGAGAAATTACAGTGTTTGTATGAGAATCTAATGTCGAATAATTTCCGTAAAACGGCTGTTCTGAACAAAATATCAATTGTAAACTAAAGCTACAAAGCAAAGGATTGTCTCAAAAAAATTTCGGGGCGTACCTGTGCTTAAATTTTTCCAGAGGCTTTCTTTAGATTTTCCATATATTTGTCTGTAGTTTTCCCGGGACTTTCTTACAGACAAATGTATAAAAAATTTTAAAAAGTGGTTCTAGGTCTTCTAGTGCATGTAACGCCCTCAACGTTTTTCAAGAGAATCCTTAGGAGTGAAGCATTACCGGGGTAGTTTACAAATCATATTTTTTTCAGAACAGCCGTTCTACGGAAATTATTCGACATTAGATTCTCATACAATCACTGTAATTTCTCACGCGTTTGCCTACTCGTCAGGATGGCGTCGAAAACCGTGACAAGGTCTATTCTATCTTCAATTATGTTTTTCATTCAAATTAGCCTGGGTTTAAGAATTTTACCATAAATGTATTTTGTACCTTTTAAATATGTATTACAGATATATTTTAACTAGGCCTCTCACTGAATATTTTAAGCATCAAGAAAATATAATCAAAAGGACGCCCTTGTTAGGCCTCTTTTACCCTCTTAACTTTTTCGCATGAATAAAGTGCGGTGGACTCTCATAAATTTTAATAACGTCACGCGCTCTTTTGAGGTTAACGTGTAGCCAGTTTTTAGATCGCTGATGTCTTGGTTTTTGGATTGAATGAAATTAGAAAAGAATTCTGTGGTTGATTCATTTTAACGATGGAATAAGCGTTAAATCGCGTGTCACCTAGAACAAATGTATCATAACTTTTTCATCAAGTTTTATTTCCTGTCGCCTTTATTGTCCAATTGGTTCAAAAATTTTTGGCAAAAATAGGCCGTACTGATGAGGGCGATAGGAAACAAGCTTGTTCAAACCTAATTCTCCACACTTCGATTATTTCCTTCTTCGATTTCAGTTGTCGTACTAGTTAGTACCAGTACAAAATTTCTCTTGTTTCTCTCCACTACCACCTCCACATTTCAAATTGTTTTTCTTCCTTCCTTATTTTACCTCTTCTCATTCTTCTCTTGTCCATTTTTTGGTTTTCTCTTGACCCAGTACATCACCTCTACATGCACTCCACATCGGCCCCACAGATGCGACCCTAGATCGACTCCCATCGATCCCATATGCTGTCTACTTCGACCCCACATGAACTCAAAATCGACCTCCGGTCCATCCTACATCAAATCTACATCAAACCCACAGACACCACATCGACCTTCACACTGTCGACTTCACGTAGATCCTTTGATTCTAACTAGAAGGAGGGAGAGGAGGAAAGACAGCGATAGAAATTTAGTGGTCGTGTTTTTGGAGATGGTGGTTGTAGTGGTCACCGGATTCGAGAGAGAGCGGCGAAATCAAGCCTTCTCTTAAACCAGTTAACTATAAATAGAACATGACAAACCCGAAGCCGTTCAAGGATTGATTCTCTTGTATTGCAGTTCAAAACAGGAAGATATTTAGAATCGACAGCATTTTATTCCTGAGTCTAAGCCTATGGCACAAAAGAATCAAACGGACATCATTGAAAATACGTACACAAAACAAAAAAGTGTCAATCTGGTTATAATTACATTAATTAGTTACAATTAATTATTCAATCCACTGCATTATTTATGTTGAGGCGTGTGAGGCCGAACGGTTAACACCTCGAATTCTGGATCTGGTGGTCCGGGGTTCAACCAGCCTCGCCCGTCGCGTTGTTTCCCTTAGACAAGGAACATTACAACACTTTGTCTCTCTTCACCCAGGTACCTAAATGGTACCGGCGAAATACTGTTGGAGGGTAATTCTGCGATGGACTAGCATCCCGTCCAGGGGAGTATCAATACTCTTAGCTAGGCATGCATCATGCTAAGGAGCAAGGGTAGCACAGTTACTTAGTGCGCAGCCTCCTGTGCGCGAGGTCCCGAGTTCGATCCTGGTGACATCGCATCCTTATTTCAAAGTCTCTACTTTCTGTGTAGCTTTGACTACAATATTTTAAATACCCTTAAAACGGAGCATTGATGGAGAGATGGGGGTAAACTGAGGGCACGGTCGAGCTCAAGTTTATCAGTTATTACTGTCACGAGTTATCGACGTAAGGCTGCTTTACCTTTACCTTTTTTAAGGGAACCGGGATAAACTAATTTGAGTCTTTAGCTCGTTTGCACATTTACCTTTTAAAAATATTTATGGGATCAAAACGATTGCCTATTTCTTGATTCCCACTCAGAAAAGAGGTCTAACTGGTGCGCCCTGTACTTCTTACATTTATAGTTGCACGCTTTGTATTGAAGTAAAAACTATTCATTTAAAATTCAATGATTATTCTTTTCCTTCATTTCTGGACGTTTTCATTTTTATTGTCCAGGACCATGACCAGTTTTGCTGGCTCTGCAATCGCACAGGGACCCACTGTTGGAAGAATTGACTTGTGGTCAGATTGGCAACCGACCACCTGTCAACCAAGATGGTTACTTCTCTCAGGAGCATCCAATCCACCAGAAGACATCGCCATTTCCAAAAGAAGAACTCGAGATGCTCCTGGCGACAGAAGTGGTACATTTCTTCCAGGGGTTTCCCATGATTTAACTAATATGCAAGATACGGTACTAGTCAAAGCTACGTTTTCTAACATCCTAATGAATTTGAAATTAACCAAGTCTGTTGCTCTCGAAAGTATTCGCGAATTATTTGCTGATTGCCTAAGCAGAAAGGCTAAACCTATGATATACTATACTGGGCATGGCGAGATTGGCACTGGAAACTGGTGTTTTGCTGATGGGAAAATCACTATCCAAGAAATTTTGAATCTGGTGCCTGGAGGCTGTTTTTACCCAATGATATTCAGCGACGCCTGTTACAGTGGCCACTGGTCAAATTTTTGTCTCAGAAAAGGAATTGGTGGTTTTCATTGCGTGGCAGCATGTCCAGAGTATTCAACTGCTTTTGATACTAAAGGTGAGAAAATCACGGAATTATCAATATTCAGTCACTTAGAAATAAAGTCTGTTAAAGCTAAGTATCAATGTCAACATATATAATTCTATAAAATCTACGTAACAGCGTAGGCCAAGGAAAGAAGCTCCTGCTACTACGCTACTATTGCTACTGTTCATGCCACTGTGTTTTCTATTGAGTTTACATATGGCTAGTAGTTAATCTGATAATGTCGACAAAGCTATATTATCCTTTAAAATTTTCAAAACTGTCCAATTAATTAATTTGGATAGTTTCAGATAGGAATTTGTTTACAAAACGGCAAACTGTTAAATTTAAGAAAAATAGGACTTTTTTCGGAGCCAATCTAATGAAAATAAAAGACAATAGGCTCTAGAAACTGGCCATTTAGCGCAAAGTCCCAGTGACAACGTGCCAAAAAATATCGTTGGCTGACGACGATTCGTCGTTACAAATTTAGACAATAAAGAAAGAACTAAATACATGCAGATTTTCCTGCAAGCCTGCGGGATACCAGACACGAGAACAAGCTGTTGGGAGTAGCCTGCGTAGCAAGCGTTTCCTCGCGAGGTTCGTCTAGAAAGCTGGGACAAGAGCAAAAAAAATGAATGACGGGGGAGGGGGAGGGGAACGAAGGAACCGCTTGCCCGCAAACCCCACGATTTTGAAAAACTGCGTTCGCCCACGAACGGAGCTTCTGATTGGCGCAGTGCGGGTAGTGTTGATTACTTAGCATTCGAAACATCAATCAAACCAAGTATGCTTTGTTTTCGTGCGTCACAGATCTGGTCTCACCCGATTTGTGGTCGCAGATTACAAATGCTTTGGACTGATATTTATTGGAATCGTGTTTGTGCGAATCGAAGGTTTATGAGATCAGAGTCTTCAAAGTTTAATTGGAGATCGAGCAGTGGAGACTAGGGAAGGCCAATTTCTTGAGAATGACGGCGTGCGGATCTGACTGGAAAAACTGGACTGTTTGTTGGAGATAATACAGTGGAACCCCGTTAATGCGACCACCGTTGGGCCATAAAATCCTGGTCGTAATAACGAGGTGGTCGCATTAACGGGGTCCTCAAAATAATAAAATGACTCAATGGTTTTTACGTTTGCTTCGAAAGAATATGGCCGTAATAACGAGGTGGTCTTATAAACGGGGTGGTCGTAAGGCGGGGTTCCACTGTATCAACATAAAACAGAACATCGGTACTCGACACTAGCTAAAGCCGCCATGGACAAGCGATTTTTCAGCTTTTTGAAATGAAAAGATTCTTTTTGTTTATTGGAAATTTTGCGGCATCTATCATAGAGAACGTTTCGACACAGGCTGAAGAGCAGCCGCTCTGCAAAACTTATACCCAGCGGAGTGAATTGTTCCGGACAAATCATTTCTGACGTGTCGACAAGGTTTCAGACGAGATAAAGCCACACAATATAAAAACAAGAAATTCCGCAGCAATCGCTCATAGTTTTAACTTTCTTTTATCGTAAATCTTTTTTATTACAGTTCTTGCAATCGCCTGCAACGTGTTCTATTAGAGAACAAAGTAATTTTAGAAATCTGGTAATCCAGGGGTAATCTGTTCGTTATGCTTCTATTTTGACGAGCTGTCAATTTACAAATGAAACGAACCGTGAAATATCAAGGGGCGTTTTCCAGAATCTTGGGGTTTGCGGGCAAGCGTTTCCTCTTCTCCCCTCTCCCTCCCCCTTCAACCTTTTTTTTGCTTCCGCTCTAACTTTCGCGCAATAACTCGATTGGAAAAGCTTGCTACGCAGGCTATATTGGGAGCCGTTGCGCAGACGGACTACCGGTATATCGAGTTCTCTATCCCGGTCTTGATCGAGTGACAAGTCCCGATGCAAGGCAGGCTAGAAAGTAACAAACTGTAAGATTCTGGTAGTTGTGGTCAAGTAACGTCTTCGTAAAAATGTCTTCCTGAGGTGTCTCCAAAGATACGTTTGAATAAATTGTTCTTTTCGATAAGTAAAAATTTATTTATGTCGGTCAATGGTACTGTACAGAAATCTGACTTTTGTCATAAATAAAATAATAATAATTCCGTCATTGAATTTACCCCCGGCAGTATTTATAGCACTCGGGGGCCGAGCAAATTCCTGAAACAAACAACTTGACTTAACGGGGTTAAGGATCCCAGCTGGCTATTTTTACAAGCATGGCTGAGGATTTGAACTAGGGACTACCGAGAGCAAATCCAGCTAGTGGTCAGGGCAGGACTTCAAATTAGGGCTTCCGATTTGCAAGTCCAGCGCTCTAACCACTCGGCCACGCTGCCTCTACCTCATTCGAAGGTTCAGGAGCATTTTAAATAATGGCTATTTAATTCATCTTTTGATTGAAATCCTTTAGGACAAGGTGGGGATTTTACCTTGTTCATGACTGGAAAGAAACAACGTCCTATCACGGAACCAATGTACAGCGGGGGAAATCTGCTCGACTTTCCAGTAAGTGCTGGATATGACGAGATTGATTATACTGATTTCATTAGCAGCTACATTGTCAACTCACAAGGAATTGTCATTTCTCAAAGCATGCATAATGGCAACTTCTCTGCATGTTTTGCAACTACCAGTCTTTACAGACCAAGACCCTTGCTCACTTGGTGGATTTTTAGAAACTATGGCTCTTTCCTTACTTTTGTCAAAGCGCAATGGGAGAATTCAAGAAGAATATATTCCCTTGCATGCGATGAAAGGTTTGGGTTTGGAGTCTTTCTTATGGAAAATTTTGGCGCAAATCAAGCAATTATAACAAACACATCTGATATCCAGAAGTTTGGGGCAGATGGTTTTATAATAACTGCCTGTGCGGCTCGGGGATCAACATTTTACATCATCATGACAAAGGGCACCAAAGAATATGGAGAGAAATCGCAAGAGTGGATTACAGGCAATACATGGCTTGAGGTTGACACGAAAATACGGAAAAGTTACCAAACCGGGAAAGTTATCACCGGTATATGTTACTCGACTGGGCTGGAGCAGTATTTTGTTGTGATGACAGAGATGCCACATCGTCAGTGCTACGCCTGGCAAACGGACAGTACTAAAGAAGGACACTTCAAGAGAGAAAAATGGGTGAAAAAGAAAAGTGAGAAGGGATATCATCTCACCATCATTTTCAACGATCCCACTGACGACAAGATTCTGTTTGTGATGACCAAGGATGGAAATATATCTGAATACACTTACAGAATTAATCATAAGATGAAAAGTTAAGTTAAATTAGAAAAATTACTTTTAAAAATAGAGTGAGAAACAATTTGTTTTGAAATTCTTTCAGTAAAAAGCTAATGAGGTCAATGCCATATTCTTCGGAACTATTTCATTTCAAGATGCTAATGTTATTATCTGGAAATGAGCTAAATAATTAGCCTTAAAAACGTTCACGAATTAAAAATGTAAATTAACGGTAAGAAATAAGCCAGGGACGAAATAGGGCTGAGAAGTAATAAGAAACAGGCCGGGAGCCAAGTAAGACTCAAGTAAGAAAAGGTCGAAGTAACAGTGGAAGATTGAAAAGTACAACTGAGGAACAGTCCTAAACAACAAGGCAAAGTGTAACTGTTAGTTAAGTGACTGATTGTTTAATTTGCATGTAACTAATAAAAAAGGACTGAAACCACTGGGACCATTCTGCAACACTCCGAAAAACTCCAAGTCAAGTCAAAAAGATGCCATCCCCACAACGTCTGTTTCTTTCTTCTTTTTTTTTGGAGACGATCAAGCATCTTGACATTTTTAGCAGCTGTTTTATTTATCCTTTGCTCGAATTTTGTCACAAGTTTAGTGATCAGTTACTATGGTTACGAGATACGACGTCATAATTAGTAGGTGCCGTTAAGCCATCAGTTTTGAGTAAAAGTGTATGTTTTTCATCTTTCTTCAACGATAAAAGTAAAGCTTGTAGATAAAATAAAGCAAAGTGATGACTTCAGTTTTATTTTACATGTCAAGCACAAAAGATTAACAATTATCTTGGTTTTTTCCGGATTTCTAATCCTGGGTAAAAGATATCAAGATATCAAAATTGTAAAATATCAAAATTGGGTGAAAGTAATGACATTTTCTACGTAATTACATTTGCTACGTAGTAACTTTAAATACCGTAAAATTCCGAAAATAAGCCTCGGGGCTTATATTTTTCAAAGGCCCTTTTTGAGGGGCTTATTTTTGGAGGGGCTTATCTACGGAGGGAAACTTTCGCTTCAAAACCGATTGGGCTAGCCTTATATTTGGAAGTAAATTTACCGTTTTTGCTTTGTTTTACTTTGTATTTGAGGGCAATTTTTAAAGTACAAGCCCCCGGGGGGCTTATATTTGGAGGGGTGACTTAACGGAGGGTTTTTTGCGTTATCGGTTTGGGGACTTATATTTGGAGGGGCTTATACATGGAGGGGCTTATAGTAGTCTACTATGTTGGAAATTAACCCCCTTTAGTGTCTTCCCCTGTCTCCCCCTGTCTTCCCTTTATTAATACGCATAAGGGTCGAGTCCATGACGTCACCTATTGTTATAACCTAGAGAAAAATGCGTTCCTTCATATAAATTAAGTGCCTTCCTCCATATATAATGAAGTGGATAGGTTTACTAATGAGTGTCACTCTACTACAATAGGAACAATAGGCTTGCCTAGACTTGCCCGGGCTCTTTTAACCCTGATTGGATAGTAAACAATCTATTATGTGTTCAACATAAAAGCACGCTCTCCGTTCAGCATTTTATTCTTACAATCGCTTTGCTAAGAAACAGTTTGTCCGAGTTCGCTCGTTTTGAGAAAACCTTTATTCACTTTTTGAACATCATGGCTTTTATTACCAACGTTCGCGAATTTCAAGCTCTTTTGGATGGTTGTTCCTCAACCCACGATTGGGAATTATTGCTGGAATCTATTTTGATACGCGATGAGTGGATCCCAATGGCGTATGCTCGGCTGTCGGAACTCGCAGCCCAAGAGATACCGCGGTAAGTATTCTATTTCGTTTCTGAGTTCTCTCCTGATGACGGTTTGCGTTTAATTTGTACGTTGAAATAACGACTATTCATTAATCTTTACTTAACGTTCTCTCCCACAGACTGAAATCAATCAGGACACGGGTAGTGATAAAGTCAACGATCTACTGAGCGATTCGGTAAGTTTTCCAATATGTTATGTCACGAAGTGTAAAAAGTTCACGCATCATTTATGTCCGTTATGTTAATAGACTCGACTTGGGTTAGATTTGTATTTGATCTATTAAACTAAATCGCGTATCTTTTGTTATCCTCGTTAATGAAACAAAAGGACTTCCAAACTAGATTTGCTTCAACTTTTTGTAGACAGTTGTCGTGTAATACTCATCGAATATGTTTCCTTGCTTTACAGTTTACAACTGAAGAAATGCAGGCCGTAAATGAGATGGAACGCATGGCGCTAGACAAGGTAACTCCATTTCCTTTTTAATACGCAACGTAAATGATTTGTTTAGTGATGAAACAACATTACGAATCTCCTTATTCGTTCAAGGCCCACCTATTTCTTAAAATGAGCGAGATTTCAAAACCTAAAGTAATCTGATTTCTTCTCTTCTTATCTAGAATAACAACGAGTCGGCACCGTTACTGATCAGCGCAAGATACACGGGATAATATTTTGATGAGGTAAGCATTCATGATCATAAAATTATTTTTCTTTCACGGAATTAAGTTTGCACTATTAATTGTTCAATCACTCATGTGTATATTTCTGTTATTCATTTTCAGTGGACTGGCGAAACCAGTGAATTACCCACTTGGAACCCGTCGGAAACCGTAAGTCATCTTTCATGTTCACCTGTTTAGGAAACCCCATGTAGAAGTGCAAACGTTCCTATTAAAGTTTTTGAAATGTATACCTTTTAAAAACTAAATTGTTTAGGTTTGCCAAAAAAAAAAAGACAATATCATTCACTCCATCGTTTATACGAGTCGGAAGAATATAAAAGTTACAGTTGGCTTACTATTTCTGATTTTGAAGGCGTAAATATTTTATTCTTGATCGATTCCCCTTTCCACCGATCACATAAGTGAATTCGGTTTTTGCGGATGATTGCACCCATATTGAAATCTATTCTATTCTTTTGTTGAAAGCATTTGCTCAGTGCACTAATATTCTTCAATCATCAAGCCGAGTTGAAGAAAATAGACAGCGTATTATATATACTCAAACAGGTATCAGAGCAATTTAAGCTATTTCCACTAAGCAGTTGATTATAGCAATATAGCAGAGTTATAATAGTACCCATGCGCTGCGCTTATCTCTGATAGTCAATTATGTCGTGGATCGACACATAAAATTAAATTTATTCTGTTGATTCATCATCAAAAATAAACCATCTACCCAGTTGTTGAGACGCTCATTGTAGACAAATAGAGTTTATCGGAGTTTCTTGTTAGTTGAGCTTTACACTAAGACTAGGTCATATTTACTAATTATAGGAAATTCAATCCGGGGATGGTGAACCCGCAGCCAAAAAGCCTCGTAAAGAATATCGTTGTGACACTTGCGGCAAGACCTTCTCTCGCCCAAATCATCTAATAACCCATGTACGAACCCATACTGGTGAGAAATCGTACGAATGCAACCGCTGTGATAAGAAGTTTGCTGACAAGTCGGCTCTCAATCGTCACCTGAAAGCGCACGACGAACAAGCTGCCGAACGTACGTTTACTTGCGCAACCTGTGGCGAAACCTTTCACAACCGCGCCCCTTACAACGCTCATATTCGCACAGCTCATCAACAACCCGCCGCTGCAACAAGAAAACGACCCGTCGCTAAAAACACAGACGCACCTGCTGCCAAAAAACTCAAGAAGTCCGCTGATCCTGGTACTTTCCCAACTACAGCTCAAACCTCAGCGTCCGGGTCTAGCACCTTATTCCTGCCACGGAGGAAAATATCACCGACACGTACCGTCAACACTGGTCCCAGATCCGTACCCGATTTAGTCGCCGTAACCGTTTACAAGACTGGTACAATTTCCGCCTGTCTTCGATCAGTCCTGCTTCCCTCCGCGAACAACTGAACCGCATTTCTGCTGATCAGCCTACTGTGTTTAAAGTGAACTTTTCCTTTGGTTTTATTCTCCGCAATACAGAGACTGGGGCCCTCCAGTATCATCATCCATCCGCCAACAACAACCTGGTGCTAGAACAGCCGTTCCTGATTTCAAGTCCAGACGATTTAGACCGCCTATATCAGCAGATAGCGGAGATCGATTTCCTGGAGTGGGTGCGGCAACAAAGACCAAACTCAAAATGGGTGGTGGATCTCGTCACTAATGTGACGTGGTTTGTATCGAAGATCAGGGATCACCCGATCGGACGTGGAAAACATCTCCCCGACTACGTCGTCGACAACCGTGGAATAGAACCCCTGGAAAATAATGTGAAAACCGGTAGACCCTACGAAGATAATCTCTGTTTCTTCCGCTGCCTATCACTTTACAATGGTTGCCATGCGAGGAATTTAGAGAGAGATACCCAGTACTATTACCAACAGTACCGAGGCGCGGGGTTAGGAAAAAAGAACTTCCATGGAGTCAAGTTGTCCGAACCAGACGACCTAGAAAAATTGTATGAAGTGAATATTCAAGTACACAGTCTCGCGCCTACTCAGAGCCACAGTGAAGACGAAGACAATGAAGAAAATACTCCCGAGATTGCCGCCACCCTGCTTCGCCGCTCACATCGCCACTACTCCAGCACGCTTTACTTGAACCTCTACGAAAACCATTTTTCATATATTAAAGACCTGGCCCGGTACAGTAAATCCTTCCGCTGTTCAAGATGTGGCAAGTACTGGAAAGATATGTGGAAATGTCAGCGTCATGAGAAAACCTGTGACGGTAAAGTCCAGCTCAAGTATCCTGGCGGCTCGTACCATGTCCCTAAAACTATCTTTGAAGAATTAGAAGACGAAGGTATTGTCGTACCAGAAGAATGGCGGTACTTCCCTTACCGCGCCACCTACGATTTTGAATGTTACTTTGATGAAGAGAGAGCTCACGAATTAAAGAACACTGAAAAGTTAACCTGGCAATCTACCCATGTACCCTTAAGTGTGAGTGTATGCAGTAACGTGCCTGGCTACCAAGCACCCAAATGTTTCGTGTCTAACGGCGACCAAAACGAGTTTATTTCAGACTTTATCCAGTACCTCACCAAGATAAGCCTGAAAAGTTCATCTCTGCTACGCCAAAGGTACGCAGAAGTATTTGAAGCTCTTGAAACCGCAAGAGGCCCGAATAACAGTGAATCCCACGAAGACCAATTAGCGCAAATACTCGTAGACATCCAGGAAGGAAATGTAGAGTCTGGCGAAGATGAAAATAGTAAAGAAGAGAGCGAAGATCAAAGTAGCGACATTGATTTAATGGCGAGTGATAATGAAGAGGATGAAGAAGAAATTGAACCGGAGAATGAAGAAGACCGCGCTTTTCTCGATGATAAAATACAAGAACAGGAGGACGTCTCCTTTTATAGAAGATTGAACGTTGAAGTGGATAGAGAAAGAAGACAGCAACTGAGACAGACGCGGGAGCAGTTAGAAGAGTTACAAGATATTGTAGGTGGTTCAGAGGACGTCAGTGACCACAAAGTCCTCAGTCAACTAGAGGAGAAACTGAACGCCTATATACAAGAACTGCCCGTGCTAGGCTTCAACTCTGGCAAGTACGACCTAAATGCCTCCAAAGAATTCCTGTTCCCGTACCTCATCAAGCATCAGCCCGTCAAGTTTACTGTGAAAAGGAATAATAATCATATGTGTATGAAGACAGACTCTTTAAAGTTTCTGGACATCTCTAATTATCTCTCTCCAGGGTTCAGCTACGATCAGTTCCTGAAAGCGTACGAGTGCGAACAGACCAAGGGATTCTTCCCATACCAATGGCTAGACTGTTTGGATAAATTAGAAGAAACATCGCTGCCCCCTCACGCTGCCTTCTACTCAAGTCTGAAGAACGCTAACATCACGGGTGAAGAGTACCGATACTGCCAGCAAGTATGGGAAGACAATGAAATGTCCACCTTTAAAGATTTCTTGGTTTGGTACAATAATCTGGATGTAGTACCTTTCCTCGAGGCAGTAGAGAAAATGAGTCAATTCTGGCAAGAGAGAAAGATTGATATGTTTAAAGATGGGATTTCTGTGCCTGGTCTCACCCTCAAGTACCTCTTCTCATACCTCTCACCTCAAACGTACTTCAGTCTCTTCGATCAAGCGAACAGTGACCTCTATCACTTGATCAAAGACAACAACACGGGCGGCCCAAGTATTATTTTTCACCGATATCATGAAGCCGGCAAAACAAAGATCAGAGAAGCAGAGGAAGGCGAGGCTGCTAAGCTGTGTGAGAAGATCGTGGGTTATGACGCGAACGCTTTGTACCTCTGGGCGCTCATGCAAGATATGCCCACGGGAAGTTATACGAGACGCCTGGCGGACAATCAGTTCAAACCGAAAAGTTCTGTACGCATGGCTATTGAATGGTTGGAATGGGTGGCGCACAAAGAGGGAATTCACATCCGACATCAGTTAAACAATACAGAAAAGCGCATCGGTGGTCGTAAACTGCCTGTAGACGGTTTCAACGCGCAGACGCAAACTGCGTACCAGTTTCACGGCTGTTATTGGCACGGCCATGACTGTGCTCTCAACCGAGGGAAAGAGTTTAACGAGAAACGCAAGAAACCTATGGCTGAGATCAGAGAAGAAACGAGAGCCAACACGGAGTATATCCGCAGCAAAGGGTACAACGTGGTGGAAATGTATGAATGTCAGTGGAGAGAAATGAAGAGAACCAAACGAGAACTACGGCGTTTTATTGCCACCGAAGTGAGAAGAACCCTGGATCAAGTCAAGATCATGAGTCCCGAGCGAATATTGAGCGAGGTGCGACATGAGCGTTTGTTCGGGTGCGTGGAAGTAGATATTCGTGTACCAGATCACTTAAAGGAAAAGTTTAGTGAAATGTGCCCGATCTTCAAGAACACAGAAATCAGCCGCGATGATATTGGTGAATTTATGAAAGCGTACGCCGAGGAGCACAACATCATGGCTCAAGCCCGTCGCAGTTTGATTGGGAACATGAAAGGAGAAAAGATCCTGCTGGCCACACCCCTCCTCAAGTGGTACCTGGAACATGGTTTAGAGTTCACGAAAGTGCACCAAGTGATCGAGTTCACCCCTCAACCCTGCTTCAAACCGTTTGGGGATGCGGTGTCAGACGCGAGGAGAGCCGGAGATGCGGACCCCAGTAAAGCCATCATTGCAGATACCATGAAATTGGTAAGTTTTTTGTTTCATTCTTTCATTCATAAAGGGGTGGGAACAATATACATTTTCACGTATAGAAAAAACTTATATCTTTGTTTATCTCTCAGGTGGGCAATTCAGGCTATGGTAAGACGATCACCAACCAACTGAAAAACAGAAACGTGGAGTATTGCAGTGACGCTCAGGCCAGCCGAAAAGTGAACACCCACCTTTTCCGTAAACTGGATAATATCACAGAAGATATTTATGAAGTAGAGTCTTGTAAAAAAACCATCAAGTTAAATCTTCCAAGCCAAATCGGTTTTTTCGTGTACCAGTATGCCAAACTTCGCATGCTGCAATTTTATTATGATTTTCTTGACAAGTATCTCGATCGCAGCGATTTTCAAATGTGTGAGATGGATACAGACAGCGCGTATATCGCTATTGCTGGAGAGAGTGTGGAAAGTTTAGTCAAACCAGAATTGAAAGCAGAGTTCGAAGCCGATAAATGCAACTGGTTTCCCCGTACGGATACACCCGAGCATAAAGCCTATGATAAGCGAACGCCGGGTCTTTTTAAAGTTGAGTGGGAGGGTCAAGGAATTATCGGGTTGTGTTCCAAAACCTACTACTGTTTTGGGGCCAAAGATAAGTTTAGTTGTAAGGGTGTCAATAAGAAATGCAATGACATTAACAAAGACAAGTATTTACAAGTGTTGCTCACAAAACAGAATAGTTCAGGTGTTAACAGAGGTTTTCCTGTTGTTAACAACACCATGTACACTTATGAGCAAGTTAGGGATGCCTTTTCGTATTTTTACCCGAAACGTAAAGTTCTCGCAGATGGAGTTAGCACTACTCCACTCGATATTTAAGTTTTCAAGTTTGTAAAAAATTGATTTTGTAAATAATTTTCGTTTTCTCAAGTTTGAATATATATTACTCTCAAAATAGTTTTCCAAAATATTTATATCAGATCGCCTCTAGTTGTAAATATTTTTTTGCGTAGCTTTTTCCGGATGTTTGTACATAGCAAATTAGTTTGTAAATAAACAAAGTTGACAGAATTTAATCGTGGCTTGTTTCCTGACTCGACGCGCACGACTTACACGCGAGATCTCCACGCGCGCCCAGGCTAAAAAACACAGGGCTAAAAAGATGCCCTTTCTGCCCGATCCGCCCTTGAAAATCAACAATAAATTTCGTGTCGCAAATAGTTTTACTCAGTTGGTATCTAACATTCGTCCTGTCAGCATGAAGAAACTAAAATGTAAACACTGCCCCATACCGGGATGTCATTCTAAATTCTTAGTTCGATTAGCAAATCATTTAACTCAAGTCCACGAGTTATCGGAAATGGAACGAAAATGTTGGCTTCAATTTGCCAAGTTACAAAACACTAATGCGGTACGCGTATATGACAAGGAGGCTGAACCCAAAACGATTATTCTATAAATGAGAGTGATTGAAGTTGAAAGAGTCAGTTGTGATCATGGACCCGAGATGGAAACATCCTTTCCCCGCGCTTGTGGCCGGCCCAACATGTTGTGGGAAAAGTCAGTTTGTAAAACGTTTACTAGAAGCAGGAGAAGACATGATTGATGGTGCCCCGGAAAATATCATCTGGTGATATAGCATGTATCAACCAGCCTACGATGAGATGCTTAAAACTATTCCGAACATTATGTTTGTTGAAGGAGTGCCTGGTGATCTGGAAACCCTAATTAATCCCTCTATTCGGAATTTAGTCGTCAGGTCAATCATTTAGCAAGACAAATGTTTCCCGGTCATGTCAAATACATGCAAGAAGCGCTTGAGGATGCAACAAAAAGGCCCTATGGTTATTTATTTTGCGATCTTAAAGCGGAAACACCCACGGACTTCCGGCTGCGTACGAATATTTTCCCCGGGGAGACTCAGTACGCTTACGTCAGAAAAGTATAAAAAGGCGTGAACCACATCACATTTCTTCAGTTGAGGATGGCACAGCGACTGAGAAAGAACCACGATTTTCTGAAACTGCTTGTCAAGTGTACACCAGCTCAGCGTAAAGCCATTTTGAAGGTGGCAGACGACGCTTTAGTAAGAACCATTTGTGAGTGTGTTTTAAACGTGCTTAAAGGAACAGTGCCTGTCAGTAAGCCAGCCAAGAAAAAACTTTTACCTCACAAGAAATCTTTGATCGCTTTAGCCGAAAAAAGTACACCACTCGATAAGAAAAAGAAATTGTTGGTACAAAACGGAGGAAATTTTTTAAGTGTTTTGCTACCTCCCGTTCTCCGTGTGTTAAGTTCGATTCTTACCTAAAATGAATTACACAAAGCGTATGGTTCTCGTGCCCGAGAACACCTTGGAAAGATTACAGCAGCGCCAGCAGATTTTAACCCCACCCGTCACACAAACTCTGAGAAACTTGGATAGTGAAATGACCGATATTTTATCCAGTAAAGAACTTGATGATGAACAAAAAGCTAGGCTTTACAATCAAGTGTTGGCAGGGGTACTTGACTTATTACGATCAGCGAAAAGGTCAACCTCTTCATGTGAAAATATCAACCCCCAAAGCAGTAGAAACACCTAAACCAGAAGAAAATGAACAACCTTCGGAAGAACCTGTCCCGGAAAAATTCACTTCATCAGCCGTAGAGGCAGAGGTCATGAAAAGTGTACCCAAAATTTACAAAGCCGGGGCTAGACAATTGTTGGATAAAATTAAAGAGCATCAAGATGTATTGCATTGGAATGATACAGGAGAGCTTTTGTATGAAACCAAACCCATTCCAGGTTCTCATCTGGTGGACCTAGTCAACGACACATTGCGCCACCGTAAAGGATTTGAACCAGTAGGATGGTCGGTGTTTGCGAGGGGTCTGGCCCGAATGAATGTCCCGGAAAATCTAGTGCGTAATACACAGAGGCAAAGTGCTGTTCGAGAATTTAAAGCAAGAGTGAGAGACGAAACCCCTAACAGTCCTTCCCGTTGGCTACCTAGCCCACCTGTGACGGTATCCCCCGTGAAAAAACAGCGGCGAAGAAATGCGAGTCCACGCCCTGAGGCTGTGCGCTGGTTACGGTTATAAAATCACCACGAGAGACATTATTATTATTATTGTAAATCATCTCTTTATTTTGTTCACTCAATAAAAGATGTTGAAAAGAAATTACAAGGTGTTTATTTATTGAACTTTGTGCTGTGCTTGTGCTCTTTGCTTGTTTACATCAGTGCGATATTTCGGAAGACTTATAGGAAAATGTGTTTCAATAAATCGCTTGACAAGACTATCATTTTTACGTGTGTTATTAGAAAAACGATGCACAATTGTACTCATACTTATTTGCCGACTACGATATAAAGCAAAATACAAACAGTACTGTCCACAGACTCTGTAATGTCACAGTATTAAAAATCCACTGGTTAGAATTGTTGTTTAAAAAGGTAGTAAATGTTCCTGAATATTTGCTGGGAGGTGCTCCGTAAGAATCGAAAAATTCTCCCTCTTGCTCCTTGGTGAAATAAAACGCCACCCAATGCGAACCTGGCTTATCACTCGTATCCACATTGGCAATGTATAAAGCGGGTATTGCGAAACACTTGCAGGCAGCTTGTCTGAGGGATACACGCCTTGAAACACACCTCGTGTAAATTTATCCTTTCTCAAAATAAGGGTCAGTTGAATGGTGTCCATTTCTAGTTTGTGTAGTCGTAGAGAACGTTTTGGTTTGCGTCGACCTCAATCACGTTTTGAAATTCAGCGTAGACGATAAGGTTGACCGTGTTGGCGAGTGCTTCCGAGAAATGAAGCTCCAAGCGCAGGTTTCCTTGTTTTATGAGCTCAAAATGATCTCCCGGGCAGTGATCTGGGGTCAAATCAAATGCGAATAAGGTATAACCGGAGCCGTAATCACTTCTATGTATCTGATTGCCCGTATCCTGGGAAAGCTTTCCAATACCAGAGAAAAGACTTTGATAGCCGGCTATCACATTTTGACCACCAGCGGCGTCAAACTTCAGGAACAAAGGTTTTCGGGGAATTTGTTCTCCGTCCACACCCACTTGGAGTTAAATTGTGGTGATTGAAGTTGAAGGGGTTGGTACGGTAACTCCCATTGTAAGTCTCTGTGTCCACTAATCCCAATACTATGCGCTTGGGAATTTGACCCAAAAAGATGTTGTCAGGGTTAAAACTGGTAAATCCTCTTGGAATAGAGAGCACTTTACAGTCGATTCTGCGAATGGGGTACTTGGCGCTGAAGTGTTTTAGCCCAGCTGCATGGCCTAGAATGATAGAAGAGGCAACCTTGACTCTGCGTACAAACAAGATGGCTTCTGTGATAACCACTTTGAAATTAGCTCCGGCTGCTGAGGACACAAGACAAAACACATTCTTGGCTCGGTTCAGTTTGATTCTTAAATTAACTCCATTGAGCATCAACCGGTCTTGAAAGAATATATCACTGTGAATGGGTCCCATCATATCCACCGTATGACTCTCTTTGGTAAACTCATAGCGAGCCTTTAATCCAAGGTTTGCTTCATCGTCTGCAGCCAAGGGGTTCACTACATTCATCTTTCCAGCAGTATCTTTGTAAAACATGGCCATAGAAAGTTGACTTGTTTTAGCTTCTTCTCCGTAGTTCAGCAAAGACTCGATTATGGCACGTTAAGGGTAAGTATTAGTGGATGCAGATATAAGTCGCTCATTCAAGGAAACGTCTACTTGTGAAAACAGAGAATGTAAAAACAGGTTTACGGGACCCACTTGTGTATCGGCGTCTAACGCAGTTCCGTTTGCTTTCGTGATCTTAGCTTTCACATAAAGTTGTGTTCGCGCTAAATCTAATTAGTATATACTAAAACAGTGGATAGTGTTTTTCGCGCGCTCTGATTGGCTACTCAATCAGTGAATATCCTGCACTATTCACTGATTCACCTCCAGTTCCTCCGAGCGAGCGACGCCAAACTCGCGTAAGTTGCGAGCAAAATGCCTTCCCGGTTTCCTGCCGTAAACAAACAAAGAAATTTCACAACTAATCAAGCAAGCTGTTTCCGAATTACACGAAGAAGGTGACGAAGTTCGGATTGGAAGTTTTAACAGGTAAAGCTTTGTCTTTCTGACACGAATTTATCGATAAAACTGGTGAAAAAGTTTTTTGTTTACAAATGCAAATTAAGTTTAAGTCTTGCTTACTTTATTTAGTTGAGTTGTTCATAAATAAGCTTAAAACTAATTTAATAATCTTTTTTTAATAGAATAATTTTAAATACAAAAAGAATTCACAACTCCTTTTGAAGAAATTTCCCCGCAAGAGCTAAACAAATGCGTTCAAAAGTTTTAATTGTCGGCAAGAAAAAGCGACAGCCGCGGCCGCCCGGTCATTACGCGCCAAAATTGTAATCGTTGGCAACAGTATTTGAGTTAAAAATCGTCATTTTTGTGCTCAATTATCTCACTGTTTTAGTATATACTAAAACAATTATTCACCTCAGTGTCGGTGGCTAGTCATGGATATTTACCTCACTGCTTCGCAGTTCGGTATATATCCAGGACTAGCCACCTCCACTTCGGTGAATAATTGTTATATATTCTTCTCCGGTTCCAGATACGTTAAATTCAATAGGACCAGTGTCCGTGATGTTGCTGAGAGGGTGATAGTCAATCCATTACCCTTTGTGAATAGAGGTTTGTGTAGCAGGAATAGCAAAAAGATCGAGCTCTGATTTAGTACACTCGCGTGACTCGTGATGAACGAAGGCCATTCTATTCTTTGTCAAAAAATTCAGTCAAGTTCCCCTTTTTAGGTTTCTTCGCTTGCGGAGATGTCTTTGCTTTCTTGCCGGGAGGCGAACTTATTTTTGAGCCTTGCGCTTTCCTTTTTATAGCTTTTTTGCCCGCTCCAGATTGTCCCTGCAATGAATTCTGGGCAGGTAGACCGAGGGCTTGTTTAGCCTGTTTGCTGATTGCCTTTTTAATGTTATCTCCATCAAGAACATCTTGGGCGACATTGACACCCGTTTGTAAAGCTTTTCTTCCAATCATCTTAGCACCTTGTTGCAGGTGAGGCATCGCCCAGCGGAACAGACCTTTAAATATCGAACCTAAGCCATACCCTCGCTGAAATCGAGCTCCATGAAATGCGGGTAAATTCCCACCTTTTTGTTTGGCTTGATCTACATAGTACTGTTCGTAAAGCTTGTGATTTGGGGCGTGGAGTTTTTTCATTTTTTAAAAGTATTGAGGTCGACTCTGACGAAAATGAAGTGTTAACAACACTCTTCCAAACTCAAATGGCACAGATTCCCCTGTGTCTCGCTTTATATTGACTTCGATGGTCTCAAATTGCTTTCTGCTGACAGGTACATCTTGAGGGCGCAAAAACGATTTACTAACTCGCTGGCCATCCTCTCCTTCTACGGGAACAATTCGAAGCAAAGGGACCAGTGCATCGCCAACATATTGTGACTGAATAAGATCACAGTAAACGAAAAGATCGTGAAAGCCAAATCCACTTGTCTGTCCCCCTTGGTGGTCTTTGAAATAATTTGTTCGGGGGTGAACCCCAGCATATAGGCCATATCATTTAGCGAGACTTCTGCGTTGTTTTTCAAATGAACTGTAACCTTTCTGCTGAGATTATCGTATGAAAACCGTACATCATCTGTATACCGATTTTCATTGTTCACTAACTCTTTCATCTTTTGAAGGACATCCTCGGCGGAAGAATAATGACCCGGAAACATCTCCGGGGAATCCCAAACACCGCGGAGTTTTTCATTTCGAACGTAAAATCGAAACTGTTCAATATTATTCCAACTATGCGGATAATGGATCTCGGTCAAAGCCACTTCCCATTCACCTGTGAGGTTTAGGGTTTGTGGTAAACTAACTCGGTACTCTGTTAATGTGTTATGAGGAAATTTATCAAGACTGCTATTGCTAGGGAGATGCAGATAGAACTGTGTTACCTCCATCGTACCCTGTGTCGAAATGAACTTTTTAATCTGGGTATTCTTAATTTATTAGAAACCGCACACCATTCATTTTATATTTCCTTTTCTTTTATTCACTACACAAAAAACGCATAAATTACAACTTTAAAATATCACTCTCTTGAACCCAGGAATCAAATTTTGGGTCTTCGTATCCTTTCCATCTCACAAGATACTCTACTACTCCTTTACGCTTTCTCTTCCGCAAAATCTTTTCGACGCGGTACACATCATCGTTCTTAATAATTTTCTGCAATTCAGACTCATAAAATGTTCCATCTAAGATTTCACCTGCATCATCTTTTAGTTTATAAACGGGTACTTGACGACCCATTCGCTTGTAAACAGTAAAAATTTCTTCCGTAAAATTAGGTAAGTATGATTTTTCAAACATTCTCTTCACTTTGCTAATCCTGACGCGATCTCCCACTTGAAATTTACATCGCACAGGCTTTTGAACATCATCCCCATACAAAGTATCCCACACTTGAGCCTCATTCGTTTTAGTCACCTGACTCGGTTTCATTTTAATACTTCGGTGGTAGGTGTTATTGTAAGAAGATACTAACTGGGGTAATACATTGATATAGGTGAGAGTGTTTTTGGCCGTGAAATATTTGTACATCTTATTCTTAAATGTTCGGTTAAAACGCTCAACCACAGAGGCTTTCAGCCCAGAGTTAACAGTAAAAAAGTCAATGTTGTTGTCACGCAGAAATTTCTGGAACAAACGATTTAAGAACTCTGTTCCCTGATCCGTCTGCAGTTTGGTAGGTTTTCGACCAGTAGAAAGGATCTTTTGAAAGGCTTTGACCAGTTCTTGACCTTGTTTTTCTTCAAAGGTAACACAAAAGCGTACTTGCTGAAGATATCTATACAAGTCAGTAAGTATTTATAACCCCTGTTGTAGCGACTGAGATTTTGAAGATCGACCAAATCCGCTTGAAATTGGGCATCTATTCCAGGAACGATGACTCGGCTTCTCTTGTAACGTCTTCGCGCGGGCTTGTGAAGAGTATAAACATCTTGCTGACTCAACCATTCTCGGACTTGTTTACGCGATATCTTGTTCTTTCCTTTCTCTTTAACTGCTCTGTAAACAGCATCTAAACCACCGAAACTTGCGGGTTGACTAGGGTCGAGATAAATGCTGGTCAGTGTTTTCTCCATCACAGAACTCGGAATTTTGTACGACCACTCTACCACCACAGCAGACTAATACGTAACGAATGCGGCTAAAGATGTGTTCAAATCCAAAAGTGGACGAAGGAGGACAGGAACCCATCGCTGATGATCGCTACGAAGGTTCAAACCCGAATGATTTCTTTCCTCTTGACGTTTACTTATATAGCTACTCTCGAATCTGGGTGAGAGTGGGCACGAGAAAATTAAATAATAGTTCCCATTCCTCCTCGGTTAATTCTAGCTGATCCGCGAAGTTCAAAAATACCACCAATCGTCCCCAGTTTACTTTTGAAAAGACCTCAGAGTGGAGTTTTTTCAACTTTTCTAGACTCGAACCCGGCATATCTTTAACTTTTTGTTGAAGCATTTCCATTTCACTTGAAGACACTTTCAATGTTTTGGCTTGTGCGCGATACAGAGAAAAGTCGACTCGAAGCAGAGACAGAGAAAGCCCCATCTTGACTAAGACAGAGACAAACACACACTGACTCACAATTTAGATATAAACAAATTTTATTACTTTTAGAAACAAAGCTTCTTTTGAATGTCATTAATTATCAAGTCAAGGTCCATTGGTTGTTCATCTTTCCTCACAACTCTCTCAGGGCATTGCACTTCAACTTGGCTGTCAATTTCCACGGCACTGGGATCTTTGCACTTCAGTCCACAAGGTCCGTAGTAAATAGCATACAGAATTCGATCTTCTAACTCATCATAATCTTCGAGTTCCAAGGAAGTGAGATAGATGTTAGTCCAAGGCAGCTTTGGTAATTCGGTCACGTACGCTTCCCACGTTTTGCCAAGTTTGAACCCAAGAGCACTGCACACACTTTCAGCCGTTTGTAAGATAACATTGAGGACAATTTGTTCCACCACTTCATCATGGTAATACATCCATGCGTCATCATTATCCATCATCAGGCAAGAATGTTGGTTTTGACTTGGGTGTTGAATGGCACAACCGTGGCAGCGATTCAGCTTTTGTTCTTGGATGAGTTTGTCAACCATAGCCGCATAAGTCAGTTGGAACACATGACCGATAAGGCTAGCTACCCGTTGACGTTGGACTTTTTCCACTTCATCTACTGTCAGAAGCGGTGTCGTGCTCGATTCGACTTGCATGTTTGGAGTAATGTTTTAAAAAATATTGGTGATAATAAGACTTTTTCCTTAGCAAAGCGATTGCAAGAATAAAATGCTGAACGGAGAGCGCGCTTTTATGTTGAACACATAATAGATTGTTTACTATCCAATCAGGGTTAAAAGAGCCCGGGCAAGTCTAGGCAAGCCTATTGTTCCTATTGTAGTAGAGTGACGCTCATTAGTAAACCTATCCACTTCATTACATATGGAGGAAGGCACTTAATTAGTATGGAGGAACGCATTTTTCTCTAGGTTATAACAATAGGTGACGTCATGGACTCGACCCTTATGCATATTAATAAAGGGAAGACAGGGGAAGACAGGGGAAGACACTAAAGGGGGTTAATTTCCAACATAGTAGACTACTGCTTATGTTCGGAATTTTACGGTATCTTCGTACAGTTGATGTTTACGCGATCTCAGAGTACAAAGTTTAGAGCTGTACACAGCGTACATTTTATCACAGTATCACTGGGATAAAGCGTTTCATTCTCCAGGAAAATTTCATTTTTTCGTCAAAACAATCACCGACTCAGTGAGACTCGGAGTAGTTTACTTAAAGTTAGTGCTCATTACAGCGAGCGGGGTTATGTTTTGTGAAATTTATCTACAGTCTGCGGCCAACATCACTACGATCCACGATTTATTCATTTCTTTTATTTTCAAGCTTTTTTAACCGATCCCCGATCCTCCATCCTCCATCCTCGTTTTCCAGTAAACCTCGAAGTTTTGCTCATTAAGATTGCGATTGTTCTTTCTTTCGACCACGGAAGTAAGAAATTGTCCCAAAGTAATCAACGCTTTCAAGCGATATAATTCGTGGACCCACCCTTTTCGGAAAAGCCCGATATGAGATTTCTATTCTATGGACATGAAGTGCTGCAAGTAGAGTGCGTGATAGTCAAGTACAAAGCCCGAAAAAGTAGAAAAGTAGTACTCCAAGGTTAAATCATTGATATCTCAAGTATTTATGAAGTACAACGCAACTATCAGTCAAATACATTCAACAAAGTGAATCTATTCATCCGCAGAGTTACAGTAATTGCGACGTTTGGGAGCTTAAGCAACGACGACGGCGACGGCTACGAAAACGTTACAAAACGTGAAATTAGGCATTTTCAAGTTGTAGTCGTGGAACGACGGCAAAGAAATGTACAAAAAAGCGTGATGCACGTGCAAAGGTTTTGTTTTGCCAATCTTAACCTATTGCTTTCTTGTCGTCCTCGTTGACGTTGCCGTCGTCGTCGCTTTAGCTCCCTAATATTCTGAGAATCGTAACGCCTCAATACAATTTTCTCAACCTACTCGGGCTACTTAATTTTTAATACACGTGCATATAAATGACACGGAAATCAAGGGCCTCATTTGGGAATTTACATCATTGCCAACGAACGTGTTCAACTTACATGCGTTATTGTAGTCATCGCCGAAAATAAACCGCATGCTAATCACGCTACATTTTTAGAATCTCGCTAAAGCAAGCTACTCCCAATGCTCTCTCGTGATGATCTGACAACGGCCGTGACGACTGACCGTGACTGTTAGCCAGTGTCCTGGTGTAGCGTGACTATGAAAAAAACCGCTGACCATATTTTTGTACCTTGGTATCCAAGATGGCGACTTGATCAGCTTTTCCGATCAGCTTCACAACTTTTCGGGAACTGAAAATGTTTATCGTTGGATTAACTGGTGGGATAGCAACTGGAAAAAGCACTGTTTCAAAGATATTCAAAGAGTTGGGATGCCAGGTCATAGATGCTGATCAAATTGCTCGAGAAGGTATGCGTTTTAAAGCAACAGGGCATGCGATCTTGCAGCTCTTGGAAGACCTCACGTGATTGGTTTGCAATGGAACCTATTTGTAGCCCGAAAACTAAAGGGTTGTGAGCCATAGGGGTCCAATTAAATTAGAGGTTCTGAAGAGCAGGGCGGTGAAATAATAGCAGTTTACAGTGTGTCACTAGTTTGCCAGAAAGAAAAAGACTTACAAATGAAACGGGGGAAAAGGCACATTCCCTTGAAGACGTTTACCTTGGAGTCTAACATCGATCTGTGCAATTCAGCCAAGATTAAAACAGACAAACAAACAAAACTCCTAGTTCTTGCAAAGGGAGTCATGCCTATTTGTCATTAAATAATTATTACATATGAAATGTTTTAAACAATTATTGGATGAGGTTTTTATGATATCAGCCAAGCCGAAGGCCGAGGTTGATAACACTCACCGAGACCTTGATTATTTAGGTTATCACAAAAACCGAATCTAGTAATTGTTTTTTTATACACTGTTTTGAAGAAAATAACGACTGACACACTGTTGCAAGGAACTTAGCCTGCGAAAACATCCGTTTCTCCTCGCTCTTCGTCGATGGGGATGTTTTGTGCAGAGGAACGTCTGTGACTCAGCGACAGAAATTCCATACTGATGACATAAAATCATATTCACAAACCTCTTTGAAGTGAAGATATGTGCTTTCCACAACAACATTATTAGTACACCTTTTGCTGTTCATTATGAGAAGATACGCAGTCTTTTGCGTGAAACGGCGACCAATAGTGCAAAGATACATTCATTAACGTGAAAATACGAACATTTGCGCATAAATCAGATTCAATTACGATTTTTGCATTTTAATCAACATTCAACAACACTTCTGGGCATTCATATGCGTCATTGGGCATACAAAAGAGAGAAATATACTTTCATTAAGGCCAACATCAAAGTCATTAATACCATCTTGAAAGTCACTACGGACAACTGACATACATTAAAGTGCAAGCACTATTCATTAACATTTTTACAACACTGTTTGCAATTGAATAGCATTCCTGGACAACCTTAGGATGGATAAGACAAACATTAATGTGCTTGTACAATTGAGTGTTCTTTACATTTAATATACAAAAATCGATTTTCAATTAAACAATAGAAATTCAAACAAATTTGGCCCGAATTTCAGTCCGTTAAATGTATATCCCTTAAAAACATTTTGGGAGGTAGGTTTGATGTGGAGGGGGGAAGCATAAGCTGTGTACGTATGGAGCAGGAATGGCCAAATCTAGGTGGCTACCAGGCACCCCGTCATACGCAAAGACCGCCGACTTACCGGGATCCATTTTTTCCCCGCCCGTGGTAGAAAAAGTCACCGAAAAACCGACACAGTATTCATTACTCTAGCAGCTCCCGAGAAAAACATTTGATAGGTACTTAATATTGCCATGGTCATAGACAGGTTTCGTCCTCGTTGGCCGCACACTTGGAGGTACGCCCTCCACTCTCTGTCACGCCCCACCATGACTTCTGGCCGTCTAGGGTAAATGTATAGCCGCAGCCGCCGTCGAAGACACAGTGGCGAAGTACGGCGTGATTCGTTAACCAAATTCAGGCCAATTTTTGGGGGGAATTGGTATTGTTTAATTGAAAATATATTTTTGTATATTAAATGTAAAGAACGCTCAATTGATTGTACAAGCGCATTAATGTTTGTCTCATCCATTCTAAAACTGCTATTGAATTGCAAACAGTGTCATAAAAATGTTAATGAATAGCATTTGCACCTAGATGTTTGTCCATTGTCCCTAATGATTTTCAACATAATGTTAATGACTCGAATGTTGCCATTAATGAAAGTATATTTATGTCTTTTGTATGTCGAATGATGCAAAGGAATGCCCAAAAATGTTATTGAATGTTGATTAAAATGCAAAAATCGTTAAATTGAATCTGATTTACGTGCAAATGTTCGCTTTTTCGCGCTAATGAATGTATCTTCGCGCTGTTGGTCACCTTTTCACGCAAATGAATGCGTATTTTCTCGTAATGAACAGCAAAAGGTGTATTACACTGACTTTCTTTGTTGACAAAAATTAAATTGAGCAACACAGACACTCTTCCTCTAAAAAATCCTGCACATGCAGGCCCCAGTCAGGTGAATATGTTCCAGATCAACAGTTACTATGAGGTGAATAACTGAAATTACAGGCGAATTTTCCTGGACAAGGTTGATCTTTCCTCCTAGTACTAGGGCTGTCACTAAGATAATTTTTCAAGTTGCCAGGTAAATACAACAAGTAGGCGAGGAATCAAACAGCTAGGGATTTCTCTTGGTTCTATTTTTTTTTTCTATTTTCCTATGAAAGTAGGCGGGGGCCACGTTCGTAGTAGCTGGGGGAAATCCCTGGTCCCCACCTCTTAATGACAACCCTTTAGTACTAGCCCATTAAATATCTTAGCCAAGTCTTAATTGTGTGACATTTAATAACTACCTTTTATTATAGATTTAATATGTGTTGCTAGTCATCAGTTCCTTCGAACCCGACAAAGACTGTTGTTGTATTACATCCTTGTTTTACTTTATTCATCGTGTCAAAGGAACCTCACCTACTTTCTAGTCTATTTATGAATTTAATTGACGTATTAAATTCTTGTTATTATTCAGTATAAATGTGACATATGAAACATATGAAAGTTTCACCTCCTATAAAAAATAAACATTCCAGCTATTGGGTAAAAAAAAAGATTTCCATTAGACATGTGCGAAAGAAAAAAAACTTCTATCTCTTAAAATCCCCACTCCTCCCCCCTCATCACTTTTCTAATGGTCCACCCCTTAGCTGTAGGCTCTTAGCCAATGAGAAGGCAGATAATGAATACAATGTATAATAATTTTACTTATTAGTTGTGAAACCTCATCAGCCAGCATGGAAACAATTGGTGAAGAATTTTGGAACTGACATATTACTTCCAAATGATGAGATCGACAGGGAGAAGCTGGGGAAGATTGTCTTTGGTGATGATGCTAAAAGGCGTGTACTTAACAAGTGCACTCACCCTGCTATTTATCAGGCAATCTGGTGGAAACTTGTCAATTACTTTCTTACAGGTATGAATTACTTAAAGTCAAACAATGAACCACAGAAAATTATGGTAATGGTATAAAAACAGAGCAGAACAAAACAAAACTTACAAGATAAAAGGAACCTCAGCTGGTGTACATGTATAGTCTACTGTAAACTACCAGTTATAAGCTCCTCCACATTTACCCCCCCGCCCCCCAGCTATAGGCCCATTTACTTGTGAGCAAGCAATTGCAAGCGCCAATTATAAGCATCCCCCTTCCCCCAGATATAAGCCCCCCTCTACATCAGTGAATTTTATTTATTATGACAATTTAAAGCTTCATGAACAGCCAGTCAATGCAAGATATAATTTAATCACCACTGCTATAGCTTGTTTCGAAGGGCTTTTTCTATTCCAGTTATAAGCACCTCGTATATACGCCCTTGCATTTACAAGGCCTCCTAAAATCCCTTATGAAAATGTATAAGCTTAGGGCTTACAAGTGCATGTGGTACAGTAATTAATTGTTCATAAATGGAGGCAGCATAGCCAAGTGGTAAGAGCTTTGGAATTGTAATCCAGAGCCTGAGAATTGATTCTCGGTAGTCCAAATTTCAACTCCGCAGTCAACTGGTTTGCCTCCAGCCAGTTAAGGTTATTAGCTTTGGGAGCCACAATAAAAATTGCTGGTTTACCAGTAATAATGTGTTACCCCTATAAAGTGAGTTTTTTAATTACGTGTTCTTTATGACCCTACATGTCAGTTGTTTGAAGAAAAGTTTTTGCTTGTTGTTTGCTTGTTTTTCTGATGCCACAATGGCCTATTTGCTCTTAAGTGCCGAGTAAACTACCTCTAGTATTGGTTGTTGTTTCTCACTTTTTCAGTTGCTGCCATACCTCCATACAAAGAATGCCTCTCGAGTGGTTGATTGCAGGTGGTTTCTCACTGCCTTCGCCCCTCGGCTCCTTCCCCATCATTTTTCTTTTTCTTCCCCCGTTCAGCTTTTGCCTGGCTGAAAAAACACACACCAAAAAAAAAAAAACTCCCGCTACACAGGCTATATCTGTTGACAATTAGGTGGCAATGTTAAGAGAAGCAGCAAAAGAAAATTAACAGTGTAAAAGGGAACCTCACTTCTATAAGTTGAAGTCTCAATTTTTGATACATTTTTATTTTCTCTCCACTTTTAAAAGAATTTGTCAGTATTTTTGAAACGTTTATGTCAATTTGTTATAAGAGCAGACTTGTGATTTCCTTTAAGGGAGCACTTTCATGTCTACCTGCAAGGTAAGAGGAGGCATATATCATAGCAGACGGGGTATATCATAGCAGAATGCACTACAAAGCGAAATGTTCATGGGAGATTATGGGTCTTGGAAAAATTGTGCTTTGATATTGAGGACTCTGAAACATTTGTAGTGGTAGAAAAGAATGCTACAGCAGGAAAGGACATACCACATTTATTCGAATAAGCGCTCAACCTCGAATTAGCGCCCAACTTGAATAAGCGCCCATCCTAAAGGCAGAAAAAGTTAATAAGCGCCTTTATCCCGTCTCAGTTGAATTCTTGGAGCCTTAACTCGCGTTTAGAAAGAGAGTGCAAGATTCGAGAAGATATGTAGCAAGAAAGTTGTGCTGCGCGTGCAAAATCGCTGTTTGGCTTTTTGATCTTATTACTTTTTAGACGTTCCCGTTGACGTCGCCCTTGTCGTTGCGTTGCTAGAGCTCGCCAATAGGCTGATTTAGCAACAGAACGGGAACATCAGTTAACGAAGGCGCGCAAATCAAACAGCTGGCTTAACCAATGGCTGAGCGGCAAACTGGGCACCGGAAGTAGAGTTTAGTCCTTTTCGCGTGCTTTGCCGTCGTCAAATGACGTTCCCGATCTGTTTCTCAATCAGCCTAATGTCCTTCAAAAGGGGTCGAAATAAAGACCTACCAGCCTATTCTTTTGCCCTGTCGGCCGCGCGAAGTCTGGGTTACAGCTCACAGTAGAGTCCAGCCTTACCGAGCCGAGAACGCTAAGGGGCAAGGCTAAAGAGACACTTCTTTAATCGCTTCTTTTTAAAATCTGTTTTGTAGGTGAGAGGTTTGTGGTTCTTGACTTACCTTTGTTGTTCGAATCAGGAGTTGCACTGTATGTAACGAAAGAGGTTATTGTAGTATACTGGTAAGTAGACTGCTTGCAGTCCGCCTTTTCTCTTAAATTCTGTCTAGTTCTTATCTCCTCCAGCGCGATTGCAAACCACGACGTTATTATTACAATTAGGCTTTGCCGCTCGCGTGCTTAGGTTTCGCGTGCAGTAACTTTGCAAGGAAAAATAAGAGACTGCTCGCAGTCTAACTGGTAAGGTATAGTGGTGAAGTTAATCACTAAATACCCGGTAATCTTTGCAACGCTAGTATCAGTACCAGCACAGCTAACAGCATCTTTATCACCTACACGAACAAGGTGCATATGATCAGCTTGTGAAATATTGTAAAAAAGAAATTGAACGGCTTGGGCGATAGCAGTCGTAACAAGAAGGCAACACTGATTTAAATGTCCTTATAAAAACATACAAACATCCCTTTGCTATTGTTTAACCTTTTGCTAATGTTGAAGCTTATTTTTCGTGTAATGAATTTTGCGTTTACATGTATTCTGGTGCTATTGCGTGCGTCGTAAATATAGTCACTAGGAGTTAACTGTCTCTTCTGTCATGGCCATTTTAGAAACAGATAAATGTTCATGTTAATTGTATCAACTCGAAAATTCACCATTCGGTCGAAAAAAAATGTAACATCACCTTTTCCCTCACGATTCATCCTCTGTTTTATCATTTTTATTTTTTATTTTTTTCCAGTGACCGGGATACTCAGATGAAACGTTTAATGGAAAGGAATAACTTTAATCAAAGCGAGGCTGAGCAAAGAATAAACGCTCAAATGTCATTGGAGGAGAAGTGCAAGCGGGCCACTTACGTCATAGACAATTCCTCCAGTCGCGAGAGAACTGGTGAACAAGTAAAGAAGCTGTACGAAAAGTTCAACAGATCTTATGCTTACCTCCCTTTGCGAGTTTTCAGTTTATGTGTTGTTTGTTTTGTCACGTGGCTGCTTGTACGGATGGTGAAGCTATACAGCTGACAATAAATCTAACGTACAGTTAAATAACCTCCCGCTTGGGAAAGCAAAGGTGTTATGAAGTCCCAAATCTACCAATTTCTCCAAGAGCCTGACATGACTGATGAAGAAACAAAGTTACCCATGTACCAGGCTCTCAACTAAAGTGCTGAGACCTATAGGGGCCTAGTGAAATTAGGATTAAAAGAGCTGGGACACAGTAGCTTTCCTTTCTTTTCATACGCACGACCGCGGACAACACTGGCCATTTTTTTAGACAAATTTGATAATCCACATTGTACGGTGTGCCATATCAAGTCAGCCAAAGAGATTTGTAATAATTATTTTATTTTTTGGATGACTAGATGTGACAAAATATTGTTTATTTAACGTGTATAATTTTTAAATATTGTAATTATTCTCAACTACGTTTTGTTTAAGATAAAGGAGTCTTTACTTTCTTGTATTGGTATTAGTTTGAGATTTTATTGGCTTGGAAGTAATAGGAACAAGGCGCTGAACATTGCTCTTCGTAACCTGACACCAAGCAAAAAGAAATCGACATCCTCTTCCTGGTAACGTGCCTCGTGCACCTCGAACCACTTTTGTTTTCTTCAGTTCCTTAAGACCATACTTTTAAGTAGTACGTGTTAAAACACGTTCTGCAAACCCCGATTAAAAAGTGCTATGCCATGGCGAGTTTTATTTTTTGGGTCAAGCCGTCGCTAAAATTAAATTATCCGTTGTCATCTTTGATATACCCAGAAACCTTAAAACAAATGTGTCAATCAAACGTTGTTCTTAGATAATTTTATTTTTTGAGAGGCTTTTGCGAACTAACGCTTTTGACCATTAAGACTATCACACAGTTTAGAATCTCAATAATTTTGGAATTACTAGATCAATTCTCAATTGCCCACAGTCGACGTTTTTTCGCAGACTGGTAGTCTCTGAGTAGCTGGTATAATATTTATTAATCCTGGACAGAAATTCACTCTCCTGACTCCATCCTACACCCTCTTGATCATTATACGTTTCTGGGAAACTGCCCTACTTCTCACTAAGGGGAAACTGTTGGCTTAGGGGAGGGCTAGGTAGACAATTTCCCATAAACGTATAGTGACTGAGGCTCTGTTTTTATCACTGATATGGCCAGGTATTAAATGTAATAGGCTTTTTTCAAAGACACCTCAATCCTCTTTTTCTTCTCTCCAAAATTTTGCAAAAACATTCATAGTTTTTCGTTTTTCGGTAGATGGAACTGATTTGTACAAAATGGTAAACTAGATTCGGGGACGAATTTTACTATTCCTGAAAATAAGGATAACTAATTACATGCAAAATTTTGGAGGGAAAACAAAGAGATTGAGGTATTTTTGGTAAAGACTCGTTGCTTTGTATGCAAATGATTGTAAATCCTTCAGATCAGAATGAATAGGCAATTTTCTAAAGAGGATTCAGTATTGATCCGTCATGTGAGAAGTGGGGGAGGGGGGTTGGGGATTAAAGCAATTGGAGAATTTTCTTGTGAAAAAAGCTAATAGAATGAAGTGAGCTTTTTTTATAGATTTTGATTCGGCTTGAAGACTGGCCGATCGTGGAATCAGTCCCTGTGAGTAATTATAATTATGAGTAACACGAGGAGCCGCAAGGAGTAAAATTTCTGTCCCGTAATTTAATCAGTTAAATCATCAAAGTTGACAGGTCTTTCTGATGATCAAAGCGACCGTTCGGTTTACCATTTACACCTTCAGTGCGAAGACTGTCACGGGAACATTAACACCTTCAGGATAATTGCTTGCCATAACAGTGGTAGGTCGCGCGCGTCTGGTCGGTTTCGAAGAACGTGATCGTGACTGTTGTTTTCATTCAGTGACTGTACGCATTGATATGCCAACGTTTAAAACAGACTGCAACATTAAATTTTTGTTATAAAAGCAAAGAAGCTGCCGAGTAGAAACTAAACCGTTCCAGACTTATTCCGTTTCATTCGTGCACTTTCATTTTGATGGGGTCTGTATGATGAATTTACTTCTGCCTTCTAATCCGGCACGTAAACAACATAGAGATAAAACATTCATTTTGCCTTTGTGGAGTAAATTCATCTTAAAAAAGTTAAACTAGTGGACCACTTTCTCCGCGTACTTGTAAAAATAGGCATTTAATATGTCGCGCTACAGTGCGAAAATGTTCTTGTCGTGGATTAGATTTCAGTATACCTGTTGTTAATCTTCATTTCGCGCCAGAATAAATTAGTTTGCGCGCAAAGGGCGTCTAAAAAAATTCACAAGGTTTGTCTCACTTCGAGTCCACCTTCTGGAGATACGCCGGCATGGTAGCTGGAATACATTGCCAAGGCGAAGATCTGGCATTTTTTCCTCCTCGTCTTTTTTTCCCCGCAACGTTTGTTTATATTTGTAGTGAGAATGCCTTGCATATCGGTGGATTTTACTTCAGTCAAGCGGCTTCAGTTCCTGCGGCTTGCTACTCATCATAAAGAAGAGTGCCGGAATCGCTTTGTTCGCCTTTAACAGATTTGTTGTCGAATGCAAGGTAAAAGAACGGACTACTGTAAGGTAAGAATTGAAGTTTAAATTTGTTTCTCGGCGAAAAATAGTGCATACAACTCGTGAAACCCGTGAGTATTACCTCTGTTTAATATACCGGATGTCATGCGATGACCCCTCGCTTTTACGATGGATAAGACGGATACGAACAATAATTTCTTTCGCAACGTTTAGTATAATTTATTTAATATGGAGATCATCTGAGAACGATTTTTCGTTATATATGATTCATTTCTTGGCTTATTCCGGCTACGTGCGAAAAATTAGATGACAATGTTTGTGTGCTATAATTATACTGATAATTTCTTGCACCTTGGAACTCATGAAAGCCAAACTTGTTTAACCCTAGCAAAAAACTCTTTTAATGGAGGAACTCAACCTGATAGTTGCACTAAAAATCTAATAATTGTCACTGCATTTGCAGGCTCTCTGTAACCTCGTGGGTAGAACATACCTGAAGGTTACGTTAATAATAATCACTGCATTTGCTCTCTGTAACCTCGTGGGTAGAACATACCTGAAGGTTACGATAATAATAATCTTTGCATTTTCTCTTTGTAACCTCGTGGGTAGAATATACTTGACGGTTACATTTAATAATAATCACTGCATTTGCTCTCTGTAACCTCGTGGGTAGAACATACCTGAAGGTTACGTAAATAATAATCATTGCACTTTCTCTTTGTAACCTCGTGGGTAGAACATACCTGATGGTTACATTAATAATATCACTGCATTTGCTCTCCGTAACCTCGTGGGTAGAATATACCTGACGGTTACATTTAATAATAATCACTGCATTTTTCTCTGTAACCTCGTGGGTAGAACATACCTGAAGGTTACGTTAATAATAATCATTGCATTTTCTCTTTGTAACCTCGTGGGTAGAATATACCTGACGGTTACATTTAATAATAATCACTACATTTGCTCTCTGTAACCTCGTGGGTAGAACATACCTGAAGGTTGCGTTAATAATAATCATTGCATTTCTCTTTGTAACCTCGTGGGTAGAATATACCCAATGGCTACATTAATAATAATCACTGCATTTGCTGTCCGTAAACTCGTGGGTAGAGTATACCTGATGGTTACATTAATAATAATCATTGCATTTTCTCTTTGTAACCTCGTGGGAAAAAAAAATTAATGCCTCTCTCCTGGAAATTTTGCCGTGTCCTTTCAGCATAGTGATCTTTGGGTAGCGAATTCACGTAAACAAGTAAAACGCTTTTTTTAACAACAGCATTTATATTACTTGGCTTTTTGAGGGAGGTTAAACATTAATGGAATAGAATATAAAAAAAGCTCATAAAGCGGAAAAAGTTATCTTTACAAAATGCGCTTTGACAATGTCAAGGAGTGAAATAAGCTGAGGTTTTGTAGTTAGCCCGAAGAAAACATGTTCCTGCATGAAAAGCAGTTCTGATTCCCTTCTCTTAACTAGAAGAGATGCATATCCCTGTGAACCAGTTTTTTAACCAGGAGCGATTCCCGCTCACTTCTGATACTTTATTGACACGAGTTCCTATTTCAATATATGTCTAATTCAAGCTTAGCCGCGTGATAGCTCTTCATTAGCGAAAAGGTCCAAGTGATATTTTGATTGACGTGTTGTTTTGGATCCTGAGGTTTTTTAACACCTTTTCTCTAGCTTAACTGGCGAAGATATTCTAGGAATTTGCCCTTCAATTCCAAATTCTTTGATGTGCCACCAGATGCCGTGCAAAAATATCACCCCTTGCGGCTCCTCGTGACTGATTTGAAAAGACCTGTACGCTATGAAAAATTTGCTCTTTCTGCGACTGTGAGCTCTTTTAACCTCTCGAAAAATATATCATGCAACAAGCTTGGAAAAAGTACAGACGTACAGGGAGATTCTAAGTTTATAATAACGTGGATACTCAAAAATATTGATCCTGAACGCCGGGAAAAATCCTACGGATCGCTTGAATTCATGAAGCATTAATTTCCTCTAGACAAGCGAACGATTCATTTATTTATTTATTAGCCTTAACCTTAAACTGATGTGTTTTAACGGGTTCTCCTTGGTGAAAGAACCGCCAACAGGTATAAACGTTGGCAGGCAACAACGAATAGGCAGCAGGCCCTTGGCACAGCTCACTGACTTTGTTCCAAGTATTTAACATACCTGATAAAAAATATGAGCAATTTAATTTCACGCACTGGACGAAAAAATGGATTTGCACAAATTTGCTCCTTACAAGAATGGAAATATGTTGCAAAAATATAAAGACTGAGGAGTAAATCTGGGGCAAAGACGTACTACATTTGCATAACAGAAACACCGGCGTTTGTCCCGACCCGACTGACCGCCCCTGGGTCTTTTAATTTCCTGGTATGCGGGAGACATAGTGACGTATATAGTGGCGCGGAGTGGCACTGTGACAGTTTTTTTATTTAACGTATAGCATAGTCACTTCGATCTTTCCCTGATAGGTCTGGAAAGTGGAAGCGACTCAGGAGACTCTGTTCGCAGGGTAGGGACTAGGCTCCGCAATAGGGGCTATAGGCCCATTTACTTGTGAGCAAGCAATTGCAAGCGCCAATTATAAGCATCCCCCTTCCCCCATATATAAGCCCCCCTCTACATCAGTGAATTTTATTTATTATGACAATTTAAAGCTTCATGAACAGCCAGTCAATGCAAGATATAATTTAATCACCACTGCTATAGCTTGTTTCCAAGGGCTTTTTCTATTCCAGTTATAAGCACCTCGAATATACGCCCTTCCATTTACAAGGCCTCCTAAAACCCCTTATGAAAATGTATAGGACCGGGGCTTACAAGTGCATGTGGCACAGTAATTAATGGTTCGTAAAAGGAGGCAGCATAGCCAAGTGGTAAGAGCTTTGGAATTGTAATCCAGAGCCTGAGAATTGATTCTCGGTAGTCCAAATTTCAACTCCGCAGTCACGCTTGTAAATAGCCAACTTTTTCGCCTCCAGCCAGTTAAGGTTATTAACCTTGGGAGCCACAATAAAAACTGCTGGTTTACCAGTAATAATGTGTTACCCCTATAAAGTCGGTGTTTTATTACGTGTTCTTTATGACCCTACATGTCAGTTGTTTGAAGAAAAGTTTTTGCTTGTTGTTTGCAGTGAGGCAAAAGGACGACTATACACCACAGGTAAGGTAATTCAACGTTTATTTATCATTGATTTATATACATAGTTAGCGATATATCGCTATAGGTGAAGCAAACGGTAAATCCAGTACATTTACTATAAAATAACAATCGGCTACACAAACCTATTGTGTGGGCCCCCTGTGGTGCCATATCAAGTCAGCCAAAGAGATTTGTAATAATTATTTTATTTTTTGGATGACTAGATGTGACAAAATATTGTTTATTTAACGTGTATAATTTTTAAATATTGTAATTATTCTCAACTACGTTTTGTTTAAGATAAAGGAGTCTTTCCTTTCTTGTATTGGTATTAGTTTGAGATTTTATTGGCTTGGAAGTAATAGGAACAAGGCGCTGAACATTGCTCTTCGTAACCTGACACCAAGCAAAAAGAAATCGACATCCTCTTCCTGGTAACGTGCCTCGTGCACCTCGAACCACTTTTGTTTTCTTCAGTTCCTTAAGACCATACTTTTAAGTAGTACGTGTTAAAACACGTTCTGCAAACCCCGATTAAAAGGTGCTATGCCATGGCGAGTTTTATTTTTTGGGTCAAGCCGTCGCTAAAATTAAATTATCCGTTGTCATCTTTGATATACCCAGAAACCTTAAAACAAATGTGTCAATCAAACGTTGTTCTTAGATAATTTTATTTTTTGAGAGGCTTTTGCGAACTAACGCTTTTTGACCATTAAGACTATCACACAGTTTAGAATCTCAATAATTTTGGAATTACTAGATCAATTCTCAATTGCTCACAGTCGACGTTTTTTTCGCAGACTGGTAGTCTCTGAGTAGCTGGTATAATATTTATTAATCCTGGACAGAAATTCACTCTCCTGACTCCATCCTACACCCTCTTGATCATTATACGTTTCTGGGAAACTGCCCTACTTCTCACTAAGGGGAAACTGTTGGCTTAGGGAGGGCTAGGTAGACAATTTCCCATAAACGTATAGTGACTGAGGCTCTGTTTTTATCACTGATATGGCCAGGTATTAAATGTAATAGGCTTTTTTTTTCAAAGACACCTCAATCCTCTTTTTTCTTCTCTCCAAAATTTTGCAAAAACATTCATAGTTTTTCGTTTTTCGGTAGATGGAACTGATTTGTACAAAATGGTAAACTAGATTCGGGGACGAATTTTACTATTCCTGAAAATAAGGATAACTAATTACATGCAAAATTTTGGAGGGAAAACAAAGAGATTGAGGTATTTTTGGTAAAGACTCGTTGCTTTGTATGCAAATGATTGTAAATCCTTCAGATCAGAATGAATAGGCAATTTTCTAAAGAGGATTCAGTATTGATCCGTCATGTGAGAAGTGGGGGAGGGGGTTGGGGATTAAAGCAATTGAGAGATTTTTTCTTGTGAAAAAGCTAATAGAATGAAGTGAGCTTTTTTTTTATAGATTTTGATTCGGCTTGAAGACTGGCCGATCGTGGAATCAGTCCCTGTGAGTAATTATAATTATGAGTAACACGAGGAGCCGCAAGGAGTAAAATTTCTGTCCCGTAATTTAATCAGTTAAATCATCAAAGTTGACAGGTCTTTCTGATGATCAAAGCGACCGTTCGGTTTACCATTTACACCTTCAGTGCGAAGACTGTCACGGGAACATTAACACCTTCAGGATAATTGCTTGCCATAACAGTGGTAGGTCGCGCGCGTCTGGTCGGTTTCGAAGAACGTGATCGTGACTGTTGTTTTCATTCAGTGACTGTACGCATTGATATGCCAACGTTTAAAACAGACTGCAACATTAAATTTTTGTTATAAAAGCAAAGAAGCTGCCGAGTAGAAACTAAACCGTTCCAGACTTATTCCGTTTCATTCGTGCACTTTCATTTTGATGGGGTCTGTATGATGAATTTACTTCTGCCTTCTAATCCGGCACGTAAACAACATAGAGATAAAACATTCATTTTGCCTTTGTGGAGTAAATTCATCTTAAAAAGTTAAACTAGTGGACCACTTTCTCCGCGTACTTGTAAAAATAGGCATTTAATATGTCGCGCTACAGTGCGAAAATGTTCTTGTCGTGGATTAGATTTCAGTATACCTATTGTTAATCTTCATTTCGCGCCAGAATAAATTAGTTTGCGCGCAAAGGGCGTCTAAAAAATTCACAAGGTTTGTCTCACTTCGAGTCCACCTTCTGGAGATACGCCGGCATGGTAGCTGGAATACATTGCCAAGGCGAAGATCTGGCATTTTTTCCTCCTCGTCTTTTTTTTTCCCGCAACGTTTGTTTATATTTGTAGTGAGAATGCCTTGCATATCGGTGGATTTTACTTCAGTCAAGCGGCTTCAGTTCCTGCGGCTTGCTACTCATCATAAAGAAGAGTGCCGGAATCGCTTTGTTCGCCTTTAACAGATTTGTTGTCGAATGCAAGGTAAAAGAACGGACTACTGTAAGGTAAGAATTGAAGTTTAAATTTGTTTCTCGGCGAAAAATAGTGCATACAACTCGTGAAACCCGTGAGTATTACCTCTGTTTAATATACCGGATGTCATGCGATGACCCCTCGCTTTTACGATGGATAAGACGGATACGAACAATAATTTTTTCGCAACGTTTAGTATAATTTATTTAATATGGAGATCATCTGAGAACGATTTTTCGTTATATATGATTCATTTCTTGGCTTATTCCGGCTACGTGCGAAAAATTAGATGACAATGTTTGTGTGCTATAATTATACTGATAATTTCTTGCACCTTGGAACTCATGAAAGCCAAACTTGTTTAACCCTAGCAAAAAACTCTTTTAATGGAGGAACTCAACCTGATAGTTGCACTAAAATCTAATAATTGTCACTGCATTTGCAGGCTCTCTGTAACCTCGTGGGTAGAACATACCTGAAGGTTACGTTAATAATAATCACTGCATTTGCTCTCTGTAACCTCGTGGGTAGAACATACCTGAAGGTTACGATAATAATAATCTTTGCATTTTCTCTTTGTAACCTCGTGGGTAGAATATACTTGACGGTTACATTTAATAATAATCACTGCATTTGCTCTCTGTAACCTCGTGGGTAGAACATACCTGAAGGTTACGTAAATAATAATCATTGCACTTTCTCTTTGTAACCTCGTGGGTAGAACATACCTGATGGTTACATTAATAATATCACTGCATTTGCTCTCCGTAACCTCGTGGGTAGAATATACCTGACGGTTACATTTAATAATAATCACTGCATTTTCTCTCTGTAACCTCGTGGGTAGAACATACCTGAAGGTTACGTTAATAATAATCATTGCATTTTCTCTTTGTAACCTCGTGGGTAGAATATACCTGACGGTTACATTTAATAATAATCACTACATTTGCTCTCTGTAACCTCGTGGGTAGAACATACCTGAAGGTTACGTTAATAATAATCATTGCATTTCTCTTTGTAACCTCGTGGGTAGAATATACCCGATGGCTACATTAATAATAATCACTGCATTTGCTGTCCGTAAACTCGTGGGTAGAGTATACCTGATGGTTACATTAATAATAATCATTGCATTTTCTCTTTGTAACCTCGTGGGAAAAAAATTAATGCCTCTCTCCTGGAAATTTTGCCCTGTCCGTTGAGCATAGTGATCTTTGGGTAGCGAATTCACGTAAACAAGTAAAACGCTTTTTTTTAACAACAGCATTTATATTACTTGGCTTTTTGAGGGAGGTTAAACATTAATGGAATAGAATATAAAAAAAGCTCATAAAGCGGAAAAAGTTATCTTTACAAAATGCGCTTTGACAATGTCAAGGAGTGAAATAAGCTGAGGTTTTGTAGTTAGCCCGAAGAAAACATGTTCCTGCATGAAAAGCAGTTCTGATTCCCTTCTCTTAACTAGAAGAGATGCATATCCCTGTGAACCAGTTTTTTAACCAGGAGCGATTCCCGCTCACTTCTGATACTTTATTGACACGAGTTCCTATTTCAATATATGTCTAATTCAAGCTTAGCCGCGTGATAGCTCTTCATTAGCGAAAAGGTCCAAGTGATATTTTGATTGACGTGTTGTTTTGGATCCTGAGGTTTTTTAACACCTTTTCTCTAGCTTAACTGGCGAAGATATTCTAGGAATTTGCCCTTCAATTCCAAATTCTTTGATGTGCCACCAGATGCCGTGCAAAAATATCACCCCTTGCGGCTCCTCGTGACTGATTTGAAAAGACCTGTACGCTATGAAAAATTTGCTCTTTCTGCGACTGTGAGCTCTTTTAACCTCTCGAAAAATATATCATGCAACAAGCTTGGAAAAAGTACAGACGTACAGGGAGATTCTAAGTTTATAATAACGTGGATACTCAAAAATATTGATCCTGAAACGGGAAAAATCCTACGGATCGCTTGAATTCATGAAGCATTAATTTCCTCTAGACAAGCGAACGATTCATTTATTTATTTATTAGCCTTAACCTTAAACTGATGTGTTTTAACGGGTTCTCCTTGGTGAAAGAACCGCCAACAGGTATAAACGTTGGCAGGCAACAACGAATAGGCAGCAGGCCCTTGGCACAGCTCACTGACTTTGTTCCAAGTATTTAACATACCTGATAAAAAAAAATATGAGCAATTTAATTTCACGCACTGGACGAAAAAATGGATTTGCACAAATTTGCTCCTTACAAGAATGTAAATATGTTGCAAAAATATAAAGACTGAGGAGTAAATCTGGGGCAAAGACGTACTACATTTGCATAACAGAAACACCGGCGTTTGTCCCGACCCGACTGACCGCCCCTGGGTCTTTTAATTTCCTGGTATGCGGGAGACATAGTGACGTATATAGTGGCGCGGAGTGGCACTGTGACAGTTTTTTTATTTAACGTATAGCATAGTCACTTCGATCTTTCCCTGATAGGTCTGGAAAGTGGAAGCGACTCAGGAGACTCTGTTCGCAGGGTAGGGACTAGGCTCCGCAATAGGGGAAAAAGGCGAAAGAAAAACAAAAACAAAACAAAACATAACAAAACAAAAAAAGCAACAACAACAAAAAAACAGTGTCCCAACCTATTTTAAAGCAAGGCTGGCAAAACTCTTTTCTTTTCAAGATTTCTCTATTTAAAATGTAAGATCATGGCCGTATGATGCATGAACCAATAAAAAAAAATACCCATTGCGAAATCTTTCTTTTTTTGGTAAACCTCTTTTCTATTTTTTTTATCTCTCCATTAAAAGTTTGTTGGTTTCAGTCAACTGCTTGCTTATAAATCCCGCCGCGAATAAATGACTTAAAACTAAAATCCGATGATCTGGATTTTATTCTATTATTATTGGGGGTAGTTAACGTTTTTTTGTCGTGAACCGGGGAGCCCTGATCAGGAGTCTATGACATTGGCTCCTGGTGTAGTACATAGCCAATCTTTTAGGTTTTCGAGGATTGCATACGTGAGAAAACATTCGCTCCTCTTTCTATACCTCTTAGTGGCAACTACATCCTGTCACTTAAAAAGCGTACAACAGCTACCCATGGTATTAAGTGTAAATATCTTATGTTTTTGTAATGCACTGTAGTGTATTTTTTTCCCTGACACGTAGCTCTCCTCCCATCCCCTCCCCTATATCTGTTTCTTTCCCCCACCTCCTAGCGATACCGATTTTGCGCTTCTCTGGTTTCTCAGTGTCCAGAGCTTTTTTTTCAGAGGTGATCGCTGACAGATAAGGGCAAAAGAAGCAAAAAAAATAAAAGTGATATCACGTTCAGCCAAAGTTCACTCAAAATATTCAGGTTGATTCGTCGGCAAATCCTTTCGAATTAACGCATGATATCATTTCCATTTTATTGTTCACTCACCACCGCATGATCAAAGAGGCCGAATATACATGAAATTGTATTATACTTCCCAAATGTTTCTTTTTATTATTATTATTATTATTATTATTATTATTATTACCATTAGTTGTCAAATTATTATTTTTCACAATTGCCTGGATGCCCCATGTATTTTTACAGAGTCGCTTAAAATGACTAACGGAACTGACGAGAACATCAAAGCGGAAGTGGCTTGGGCAGGATTCCCCAAATTAGAGGATAGGAAACTGGGTACAAATTAGTAGATCACACTTTTGTCACGAGTTTCGAATCAGGCCATCTGATCCCTTGACAGATCCCAAGGAGTTATAAGGGGAATTGGCGTCGCTTCAACTTCTGCATTCTACCTACATCTCCAAGCGGTGAGCGGTGTTTCAAGGTAGGTATTTCGCTCTATGAAAAGTAATTTGAAAATTTACATCGCACGGACAACAACTTTGGCAATGAATAAGCTTATATATATAGTCTACTCCATAGCTTGCATGTCAGCTTGCATGTCGATTTCTTGCAACTTATAGAAGTTATAGCTAAATGATCTGAATGCCTATATAAGCTACAATTATCTCGTTATTGAGTTACCAACAATATAATTTACAATTTACAATTTTCAGTTCATAAATTTGATATTTGAATGGTCTAAAATGTGGTTCGTTTGTGCATACAAAAGGGAAGTAGGCTTATAAATTGATAATTATGTTAGGTTTGCATACTCTTTGAATTTATTAATAGCTACATTACCAATCGTTTGCGAGGCGGAATTTTACTTTTCGAAACTGCATGCTGAAAACTTTCCTTTGTCAGGATGGGAATTCTCTTACCTAAGAAATTACACCTTTTCCTCGCCAGCTCTAGTTACTGCAGAAACATTCTAAGGAGGAAAGTTTGCGAAATTTGCTTTGATCGTTTGGTACGATGTGTATGGCATATCCTTCACGGTTTACCTGCACAAAAGCTATAACGTTTTTTAGTTTAAAAGAGCTACAATAACACATCATTTCATCCATATTAACCTTTCTTGGCCGGGGGTAATAATATTCAAGTGCTCCTAACGCTTCATTCAAAGGCCGAATAAAAAATATAGTTCGGTCAGGATGAGTAGGGGATAAGAACCAAACTATTAGCCTGGAATAACTTTGAGGAATAGTGTACAATTTGTTATCAAAGAAGTTAAATGCGTACATTCAGAGATTTGAATGTTCAATTAATGTCGATACTGAAAACCCTTGTACCCTTACCAGTATTTGCTCCAAATCCACTTGAGGACATTCATACAGTGTACAAGAAACAAGGGTTTTAACCCCATCTGGACCAACGTGTCAAACATGAGCTTTGTTTCGGTTTATTCCTCTGTACTATTAATATTTATTAACACTTTGGGGACCTCACTCCCATATCAAACAGTCCAGCCAAAATGAGCCAGCATGCAGCTGGCAATTTTGCTGCTTTCAGTGGAATAATATTTAATTTGCCACCTGCCCTTTGCCTATTCTACTCCACCCGCCCTTCTAGTATTTGCATACTCTAAATCCTCTCACAGCTGTAGAGATATTAATACAAGAAAAATGAAACATAGGGTTCTCTACTTGGTAAACACTTCATATGGGGTAACCTGTCAAACATAAGCTTGTTACTGTTAATCTTTAAGTAATCTGTTTTCCTTTCCTTTTCTTTTCTTTTCTTTCCTTTTTTTTTTCTTTTTTCTTTTTTTTTTTTCGGAGAGGAGGGAGGGCTCCCATATAAAACACCCCATTCAGAATATTTGCAAAACTTTAACATGTTGTTAATGGAAACTTTCTTCAGGAAGCAAACAGCCCACAAATCATTCAGAATATTTGCAAAACTTTAACATGTTGTCAATGGAAACTTTCTTCAGGAAGCCAAACAGCCCACAAATCATTCAGAATATTTGCAAAACTTTAACATGTTGTTAATGGAAACTTTCTTCAGAAAGCATAACAGCCCACAAATCATTTGAAAATGTAAAGTAACGAGAAATTTACTACAAATTGTTTTCCACTGATGGATGCTGCCAGAATATGCTAATGACTTATTCCTAATTTGGATAATGAGACTCATCAATGCTGTGTCACCATGTGGTTGTATGTTTACTCAACAAGTCATGCAAAATGTTGAGTTGAAAACCTGCAAACAAATTTGCAGCGAATATTCACCAAAATAAAGGGCTTTGAACGCCAGATACTAAGCAAAGAAGGAAATCACTGCATTTAGAAACTGGGACATGTTGCCCACAGCCTTCTTGGTGAATTGCAGGCAGTACACTGATTCTTTCTGTTCTCTTGTCTTAATATTTGCATTTATTATGCTTGTTATCCTCCATTATCCTTCAAACTAATAAAAAATGTTTCACTTGTATTCTGTCAAAATTTATCATTGCAAAAGCTGCCAAAAATCCCTCTAATATCGGCCTTCCATTTTTCTCAGTTTTCACAAAATCATTGCATGATATAGCTAATTATAAACTATTGGCTAATTATATATCTTTATACACATGTACTTTCTGTGTGCCAAATTTGGTTAGCTATCAGAAGTAACATGATGATTTTTTTGGAATTTGTTTTCGGATTACCCTCTGAATTAGTTGGATTTTTGTGACATCTGTCAAAGAGTGTTGAGAATTTGCTATAAATGCCTGGTTATCTAAAGTTTCTTGTTTGGGAGGGACAATATTTAGATGAGAACTATAATATTTTTGCCCAGCTTATGATATATCAACCTTGATTTGTATAAAGTGGTCACCTTTGGGATTTCATGATCTACAATCATAGTCAGTAACTCTTATTGGTATCATTATTTTTATTATTATTATATCTTGAGTCATTATTGTTATTGATATAAAGGTTAATAATTAAATAGACCCCTTTTATAGTCTCTTGTTTCCACTGTACTCATGGGTACAGCTGTAGCTCTTGTGCAGGCCCGAAAACCAAACCACGGATAAGAACGGTGATTTTAGTGTGATTTCTGTAATAGAGGGACACTGTGCCTCTACAATCCTGAAAGTGGAGTATCACATAGCGGATAGGTTCTGTGCCACATTTTGTGGCAGTGTACAGGTATTTGGACTGTAGTAGAACTCATGTAAGTTGGAGTGAGGATAGGAACTCACTGCATGAGAGGGAGGTGTCACTGGGATCCTCTGGACTGACAGCTGACTGTTCCTGCATGAATTTCAATGTGTAGGAATGACTTGTTCCAGTTGTGGGCCCTCACTGCTCATACTATATCGGATGACTTTTCATATTGACATGAAAATCTCTCTGCTATAGCCTGAGCTTCTATGTTTTGTTTTCGTAATGTAAGTCTCAAGGGAATTTCCCCTTTGTTCATGTAAATTTATAATTGCTCATGAATTAAAGTGAAATTTGTGAGTAACCTTTTTCTAGATTATAATCACATGACCTACAGTTGCTGTATTAGGGAAAACATGGCAGGGCGCAAAGAATATCATTTTTACAGCTTGCCATTCGGGCAAGCTGAAGCTAGCATTTACTAGCCCAGGCGTCCTTTCAACTAGCCCCGAAAGCTTTTTGACGAGCAGAATTGATTTCACAGTTCTTCTGTTATTCAAATTCCTCAAAAAACAACACATTGCCCATTGGGCAAGTTAAAAACAGAATTCACTAGCCCTACAGAAAAATCCACTAGCCCTGGGCTATCGGACACTACTTTCTTTGCAAGCTGCATGGCTGCCATTATTATTTTATTGTGTTGGGAATAATAATAAAAAAAAAAGCCAATAAGCAGGCATTGAATTTTCTGTTTTCCTTTTTTCCCTTTAAAAGTAGTTGGGGTTCATGCTCATAGTGGCTGGGGAAAATCCTCGACCCCTGGTCCTACGTAAAAGCACTAGGGGAAACAAAACATCAAAGTTAAAGAGCTAAGGCAAGAGAGGTCTATTATTGTAACTTATTATTATCATTACTAACATTGTCCTTATTATTAATATATATATTTTTTCAATTTTTTTTGGCAGATGAAGTGGCACATTAGTGTGTTATCACTTATTAGTTGCTCTGTGATCCTTGTTTGTGCTGAGAGTAACCAGTGTCCTGATAGTAAGGCTGTTTGTCCTGAAGCCACCACTTGTTGCCAGTTGAATAACAACACATTTGGTTGCTGCCCTGTTGAAAATGCTGTCTGTTGCAAGGATTCCATCCACTGTTGCCCTGTTGGATATTCCTGTGATATAGAGAAAGGTGTTTGTAAGCTTGAAGGCAAGTCTGTGCCTTTGTTGGAGAAGGTCCCTTCAACGTCAGTTTCTGTAAGTTACAGTGGTGTACCTCTACATAGTCTGAGTGTGATCCTCACTAAGCCAAAATTGTATGTACATGTAGCTGGGATTTAGGCTTAGTTACAAACTTTCAACTGAGATTAACAGGCTGATTGAATGCCTTCGCAGGGCCCTTGGGAAATAACAGCTGTTCTATTTATGTAAGGCCATTTGCATTTTTTATGTTCCTCATACGTGTGAGGTGTTCTGTTAATTACCCTGCTCTGCCCTCCCTTTGGTAAGTAAAATAGCAGTGTGACAGTGCCTGGGTAGATGCCACTTACAGGGTTGTTATGGTTATGCCATACACTTATATTACACTGTCTTGGTTGGATCCACCAGCTTCTCAGACACCTCCCTCTGCACTCATCTTTAGTGTAACAGAAAATTAAGTCAAAACATAAATGAATCACCCTGGTCTAGATAGAAGTTAGAGTGATCCACTTTTCCACTTTCAAAGGTTGGTCAAGGCACCCCCCGGCCTCCAAAAAAAAATATTTTTAAAATTTAATGTGGATTGTTTGGGAGAAGTCTAATCGGCCACTTCCATTTCACAACATGTTGTCATTCCGATTATTATTTATTTTGAAGTATTTTTACCTGAAGCCAGTTGGTAATTTGGAATTGTTCTTGCCAGCATGCTGTTAAAGGGAACCTCCACTTCAACAAAAAGATAACTTTAAATCACAGGAAATAACTGTTACAGTCAAGTCAATCTAAGATATTTTTAAAGAAAGCGTTTGTATTCGAAAGAAATAACTTTTAGATTCGCCTATTTTTGTTTTCAAATTTTGCGGGCATCGCCATCTTGAATAATTGTGAAGTGTTACGGTTGCCCTATTGTTATTAAACAAAAGCTCTTTGTGTCAGAACAATAGAGCAACCGTAACACGTCACAATTATTCAAGATGGCGGCGCCCACGAAATTTGAAAGTGAAAATAGGCGATTTTAAAATTCACTTTTCCTGATATAAACACTTTTTTTAAGGACAAATTTCGAACAAATTTGTTTATCAACATAATTTTATTTGATTTAAACTTATTCTGTAGTAAGAGTGGAGGTTCCCTTTAATAATCAAGGCAGAATGAGGAGTTTTTAATGGGTCACTTCTGCTTTAAACATCCAGTGGGTTTCTGGTGTTCCTGATATCAGGTCCGTCACCAATAGGGCTGGCATTATACCCTTACAATGTACAACCTGTATGCCATTGTTTTGTACAAGGTATAAATTTGCCTGTTTAATGAAAGGGGGCCTCCTCAGTGATTATGTTATTGCATGTTAAAGTAAGTATAAGTGGCAAAGTCAAATCCCTGAGAGGTAGCTTGTCCAGGGGGATGGCTACTCACTTAATGTGGACATGTCTGGAAGATGGACTTCACAGTGGCGGCTCCTGTGCTGTCCATCTGTCTGGGAATTAACAGTCGGGGTGTCTCGTTCCCCGGCCCCATACCCTTGATTTGTAATGTGAATATAGGGCACTCCATAAACTTATGACATTGTGAAACTGATGAAAATGGAAAGTTTTTTAAATGGTGTTCAGTCGGTTCAGAAATGTATTGTTATTTTACATGACTTGCTTAGGAGAGATTAAGAGAATCATCTGAAAGGAATATTACTCTGTACAGTGATTTACACGAATTTTCTACTTTTGTCAGTTTTGAGTGAGAAATTCACAGGGAGTTCTTTTTCAAACCGGGGGGTTTTTCAGCAGGACCTGTGGTCTGTGTTGCTGACTGTTTAAGTCACAGGAGTGACCATTACCGATAATATTATTTCTTCTACATGTACATGCATTGTAATAATTAATTAATGCTGAATAATAATAATTACATGTGTGGAGATCAGTGTGGAGAATTTGTTTGTGGATATTGGGGTTTAAAGGATCTTATTATAAAGCAAATCAAATACCAGGTGACCAGCTTTCATGCAAAAACATGATGTTGTCACACATGAAAATAACATGTTAAATCTTTCCATGTGTGAAAGATCACTGTTTCCATGACTACATGATACAAAGTAAATTGTACCTTTTGCAGCAAAAAAAAATATTGAAGTGAAATAGAACATTACGTGGCCACCCTGAATTTAAAAATTTCTCCTCTCGTCACATGTGCAAGAATAGTTATTTCACTCGTTCACTACCCTCACTCACGAAATATATTTTGAAATACGCAAAATGAAATTTCCTATCTCCACGCAGCCTTGTTATATCCTCTTAATATATCTTGTGTGTCATTTTGTTTTATTTCAGAATGAGGTTGTCCTATCAAGTGTGAGTGTTTGCCCTGGTGGTGAACATCAATGCCCTGTGGACCACTCCTGTTGTCCCATACTCGGCAGTAGTCATTTCCACTGTTGTCCTTCTGGATATTCTTGTGATCAGGGTGTTTGCCAAGAAGCAAAGCCAGAATTTCCTGCGGTGGTATTAAACAAATTCTCAGCCAAAGTTGTCAAATGTGACAAAAAGTTTGCTTGCCCAGACAGGTAATCTACTAGTACAGTGTGCATGTGGATACTGAGTTCAGTTTAAGGGCCAACAGTGCATGCTCAAAGACAGTTAAAAAAATACAAATATGATTGTTATAAATAAATAAATAAATAAATAAATAAGACTTTAATAGCATTCACAATTACTGGTTAGCCCAGTATTATTGTTATTACAATAACATCAACCAGTACTGCTAATGACATGCGACAAAAATTGACTTTACACATGAATTTTTGAACTGTGGATAAAGACACGAACTTTGACACGTTTATATCATATCTTTATGGATTCCTTAGTTCAAAAGTATGATTAATTTCATATTGCAATTCATATGTCATTTCCACCAGTGTTATGAACTCACAATGGCCTGGGACCCGTTTCTCGAAAGTCCCGATAAATAACGGGCCCGGTAAGGTGTTGCCGTTTACATTAAAGATCGAGGTTTCAATAGTTTTGCAGCTAGCATGATAAAACTATCAGTTAATGAAACAAAATGGAGTAGTTTGCTAGCCAGGACCCGCGCTCTTCTTCTTTATATTTCGATTTGAACATTTGATTTCCGGCCCGAAAAGTTACCTGGACTTTCGAGAAACGGGCCCCTGGTCTCCAATAGGCTCGAGTAGCTCACTGGATAGAGCGTTACGGCCAGGGTTCAATTCCTGCTCAAGCCTGAATTTTTTTTTTTTTTTTTTCATTTTCAACCACCTAGGTTTTTCATTCAACTGCGAGGATCATGTTCCCTTTAATAACAATTGACTTTCGACTTGTAAATTGACTTAACTTTTGATCAGTTCCAATTGATCATATTTGGGCGGGAACTAAAAGATTTCCGGGGGTGTACTGAAGGGAAGTATTAATCGGAGCGTGCCACCAAGCTCTTCAAACTCTGACCCTGTTTGAGGAAAAATATATTCAGTTAAGTGAATGCACCTTGTTTAAGACAAGAGACTATAATTTTTAGTGGCCTAAATATAACACATGTTTTTTTTCTTCGTCTTTCTTCTCGTTGAGTTCTTGTGTTTTAGCTTTTTCAGTTATAAACATGCGTATCTCATTGCGTTTGCGCGTGCATTGTTGGTTTGAACATGTTTTAAGCTTTCGTTTACTTTCACTTTTGCACCGCTAGTGCACCATTGCCACGGATCGATGCACTCTGTAGAGAACACATGCCTTTGTTAACTACAAATTATAAGCAATTGAGAATTTCCCGAAATCGGAATCGAAAAGTTGAAGTTTAACATTGAAACAACAAAAATCACTCTCGTAACAGCATAGTAAAGCAGTACCCGAGAACAAATTTTCTTTGGTTGAAATTTCTAGGTGGCAGTGGCAGTCTGTGCCGTTAAGCTAATGCCTGTCTAGCTACACTACTATGTGTGTATGTGTTTATCTCTTATTACTGGGCTGCTCCTTTCAGGGCCGCTCAGTTATAAATTCCGTTTTCGGTTGTCTGTGTAGAAAAACGGTCTCACGGAGGAGGGAAGACACGAGGGTCTGGTACCGAGAACGATGTTTTCAGAAGTGGTTTCATACGATTTTCCCTCGCACGAATATTTTTGGTACCTCTCCTCCGCTCTCCCAGAAATACAGAAGGCGTTGCGAGTCAAGAAGGCCATTTACGTTGTTCGAAGCGATTCGATCATAGGAGTCACTTTACGAGTTTTGTCATTGTTCGTGTTTAAGTCAGTTGATATGTTGGCGCTGGGAAACTCGAAGAAATGGTCACGTTACATACAAACCCGCACGCCGTTTACGGTAGGCTCACACTAAAAGATGACTCTGAGCGTCAGTTTTGGAACGCAGGGGCCGTTTCGTGAACTCAAAGAGAGAACTATCGATCTTTGCAGTGCATGAGCAATTAATAAGCACCATTTATGGGCAACGTATTTTACCAGTTGCTGCACTGTAGCTGAAGACTTGATTGTAAGCTGTTGTAATGAAGCGAACAATTCCGTTACCGATGAATGTCAGATAAGTCCTGATGTTAAGAAATGGACGTCCACGAGCGTAGGGACGGGGCAACTTTGCTTTGTCGGAAGACTGGCTTTTTATTTTGATATTTCCTTCTATTTAATGCAACACACGCCAGATTGGAGGTCTAAATTTCGGATACTGAGGATAAAGAAGACACATGGTCAAAAATAGGAACTTTGAGAATTTCGCACACGTGTTCAAAACTTCACCGGGACGTCCGATCCGGGAGCTTCACAAAGACCATCTTGAGGAAAATAGATTACTGACAAGGTTTGGTGACTAAGTAGATCATACAACTCTAGTCTAGTTGAGGGGTTTTGGTTTTGTTTGTATCTGTATCTTGCTAAGCTTCTATCATTAAATTTGTACATGATCTTGTTATCATTTGTTATGCCTCTCCTAAATTCTGTGTTTTCGCCCATTCAGCAAGCGCGATATATTGATGTCACCATTAGCGAGTTTCAAAAAAGCCTTGAAAATTTTTCAGCCCGCGTGATGTTCTTGGTACCATTTTATGGTGATGGGGACTGCTAAAGCCACCGCAAAAAGGAAATTTAAAAAAGCCTATAGATCGATTTATCTCTTAACATAATACACATGACTTACACGGCCTTTACTTTCCTAAAGGTATTTTGAATTCGAACGGACACAGTAAATGTGAGGGGCAAAAACAGTATTAATATGAACTAGAAGTTCTCATTTGAGAAGGGAAGTACTGCCATTAGTTGCGTTGCGAATAGGACAAAGGCAGTATGTAGAACAGTTGAACATATGAATTTTTAAGTTAGACTTGTTGGAATTATGAAACACTCAGAGCGAAATATAAAAAATGAACCGATCACAATGACAAATATGCTTACATTCAGATAACTCATTTCAATATGATTTTGTAATTCATTTTAATAATTCACTAAATTCTTAAACAACAGCAGTGCTGATAGGCGGTTTCGTCATCGAATAATCATCGCACACTTAACGAGAAGAGTTGAGACCAAATAACGTAAAGGCCTAAACTTGTTTATTCGCGGGTCAGGTAGACGTACAGCACGTGCCGTTCACTTATTTAACTTACAATCCTGATTCCCGAGATAACAGTCTGTGTGACAAAAGAATAATGTACTCGCTATAACTAATCTGGAAACCTAGAATAAAAAAAATAAACTGGGAAAAAAAATGTTCCGTACAATGCTTCTTGAACTGTTCTTACCGTTTAGGATGTTAAAAGGCAGCAAACATCCGATGGACTACGATTTCTGGCGTCCTGATCTTATTTACATACCGGTAACAAAACAAAATGGCGGGTTACTCCTAAGACGCACATGCGCGGCAGCTACGCACTTGCTTAAACAAACCGCTGACTGCACAGCGCTGCAGTCACAGATTGATTGAACATCGAACCATTGAACCAAAAATCTCATATCGCTGAAGAATATGGTCTGCTGCCGGCTGATGCCCCGCAGCAATGAACCATAGGTTTTCATTAATGTAAGGGTCATGGAGCTAAGGACGTATCGTGGCCGAGAGATCAGCGCATCGGACTCGCAATCCGGGGGTCCCGGGTTCAACTCCCGCTCCGGCCACTTGCTGGATTTTTTCTCGGTTTCCCGAGTCCAAATGTTTGATCACGCTTATAAATAACCAACTGGTTGCCTCCTGCCAGTTGGGGTTTTTAATCCTGTTATGTTATATTTGAATTATTTGTTTCTAAGTATCTGAGTAGAGTGCCTGTAAACTAGCTAAATAAGCTAAGTGCACTTTCCACTAAAAACAAGCCTTTAAACCTCCTTTTTATTGTGCATTGAGATGAATCGCTTACAAAGAGAGAGTTCGCGCACATGTGATCAGAAGTAAACGAGGGTACATGGTGCGTTTCGTTCAGTCTTTTTATTATCCAATGACTCTAAATAGTGTTTCCATATCAGGGCTGTGCTCTAGCAGAGCCCGGTGGCCCCGGCGCCTAACTTTTGCTCTCGGGCGACTAGAAAATCTTAGATGTTTCATACAAATCATATGCTGGGCACCCTAGATTTTACAGTTTCAGGGCACTGGGCTCCCTTCAATTTTCCTTAGAGCACAGCCTTGCATATTATTTAGCTTGCCCAGAACTTCGGAGGAGTTATAAAGCGGCATGATTTTCTTCCATGAATAAAAGTTTGAAGTCACGGTGAGACAAAAGGCAAACTCGAGCGAATTTTGAACCTCAATTAATTTAATTTAGTATCACAGTAAAAAATATGTTATCGATCGTTTCATCTATTTTTACATTGTTTAAAGTGCGTGCCGTTGAAAGCAACATAGGTCACAAATGCAAAAGATTTTATTATTTTAAGTTAGAGAAAAATACCAAGAGAAAAAACTTAAAACTGAATATATTTTATCTCATGGAAAAAATAATGCGTTTAACATGAAAACGGTTTTCATGTAGACTTAAGACCGCAAATTAGGATCGTGTCAGTGTAATCCAGGAGGCCTCTGGATTGGGATCAATGGGCAGTTGGCTGCCTGTTTTAGTAAACTACTCGTTTTCATACAATACAATATAGTGACTTCGCCTTTTGACGAGTCTCGTTAGTCATAATTTGTTGTTGGCATATTACCGGTTTGGGTCTAAAAGCTACATTACCGCCTTTTTTACACTTGGGTCTAAATGATATTACGGATAGAAGCTTTATTATGCTTGCGCTCAAAACGTTATTTCGGATGGGACCTTGTTACGCTTAGGTCCAAATTATATTACAGATGGGACCTTTATTACACTTGGGTCCAGTTATTACACTTGTGCCTTCTACAACTTCCATCAAACTGTTTATAAGCTGACTGAATTATTTTCACTTGCTAGGTACACCTGCTGTAAGGCAGACCAAGGGTACTTGTGTTGTCCATTAGAAGAAGCTGTGTGTTGCGCTGATCACAAACATTGCTGCCCTCGAGGATATACATGCTCCCCCGACGGGAAGGGTTGTTCATCAGGGGCTCACAGCATTCTGGCACTCTCCACAACACTGCCCACAACCTCTATAAAAGGCGTGAAAAGACTCCTGCAACTGATTACAAGGACATTTTCTGAGGAGCTTCAGTCTCGTACCTTTAGGCACCAAGTGAATAATGTCGTTTGTCCTGATGGTCATTCAGAGTGTCCAGGTGACACCACATGCTGCCAACTGTCTTCAGGTCAGTGGGGTTGTTGTCCACTTCCCCAAGCTGTTTGCTGTAGTGATGGAGAGCATTGCTGCCCAAACGGATATACCTGTGATGTTGCAGAAGGAACGTGTACAAAAGGCGACAAGACTGCAATACCAATGTCGAAGAAGATCCCAGCATTGAAGAGAATAATCAAAGCGAATAGTGTTGTTTGTCCTGATAGTCGATCAGAATGCCCAGATGGCATGACCTGTTGCGAATTGCCTTCAGGCCAGTGGGGTTGTTGCCCTCTTCCAAAAGCTGTTTGCTGTAGTGATGGAGTGCATTGCTGTCCAAACGGGTATACCTGTGATGTTGCAGAAGGAACGTGTTCTAAAGGAGACAAGACTGTAATACAAATGTCAAAGAAGATCCAAGCACTTAAGAGAATAATGAGAGCGAATAATGTTGTTTGTCCTGATGGTCAATCAGAGTGTCCAGATGGCAACACATGTTGCAAACTGTCTTCAGGCCAGTGGGGTTGTTGTCCTCTACCAAAAGCTGTTTGCTGTAGCGATGGAGAGCATTGTTGTCCAAACGGATATACCTGTGATGTTGCAGAAGGAACGTGTACTCAAGGAGACAAGACCGTAATACAAATGTCAAAAAAGATCCCAGCATTTAAGAGAATAACCAAAGCGAATAATGTTGTTTGTCCTGATGGTCAATCAGAGTGTCCAGATGGCAGCACATGTTGCAAACTGTCTTCAGGTCAGTGGGGTTGTTGTCCACTTCCCCAAGCTGTTTGCTGTAGTGATGGAGTGCATTGCTGTCCAAACGGATATACCTGTGATGTTGAACAAGGAACGTGCACCAAAGGAGACACAACTTTTATACCAGTTTCAATAAAGGTCCAAGCATTGAAAAGAATAATAAAATCGAATGGTGTCGTTTGTCCCGATGGTGAATCACAGTGCCCAGATGGCAACACATGTTGCAAACTGTCTTCAGGCCAGTGGGGTTGTTGTCCTTTGCCAAGAGCTGTTTGTTGTAGTGATGGAGTGCATTGCTGTCCAAACGGGTATACCTGTGATGTTGCAGAAGGAACGTGTTCTAAAGGAGACAAGACTGTAATACAAATGTCAAAGAAGATCCAAGCATTTAAGAGAATAACCAAAGCGAATAATGTTATTTGTCCTGATGGTCAATCAGAGTGTCCAGATGGCAGCACATGTTGCAAACTGTCTTCAGGCCAGTGGGGTTGTTGTCCTCTACCAAAAGCTGTTTGCTGTAGCGATGGAGAGCATTGTTGTCCAAACGGATATACCTGTGATGTTGCAGAAGGAACGTGTACTCAAGGAGACAAGACCGTAATACAAATGTCAAAAAAGATCCCAGCATTTAAGAGAATAACCAAAGCGAATAATGTTGTTTGTCCTGATGGTCAATCAGAGTGTCCAGATGGCAACACATGTTGCAAACTGTCTTCAGGCCAGTGGGGTTGTTGTCCTCTACCAAAAGCTGTTTGCTGTAGCGATGGAGAGCATTGCTGTCCAAACGGATATACCTGTGATGTTGCAGAAGGAACGTGTACTCAAGGAGACAAGACCGTAATACAAATGTCAAAAAAGATCCCAGCATTTAAGAGAATAACCAAAGCGAATAATGTTGTTTGTCCTGATGGTCAATCAGAGTGTCCAGATGGCAACACATGTTGCAAACTGTCTTCAGGACAGTGGGGTTGTTGTCCTCTACCAAAAGCTGTTTGCTGTAGCGATGGAGAGCATTGTTGTCCAAACGGATATACCTGTGATGTTGCAGAAGGAACGTGTACTCAAGGAGACAAGACCGTAATACAAATGTCAAAAAGATCCCAGCATTGAAGAGAATAATCAAAGCGAATAATGTTGTTTGTCCTGATGGTAAATCAGAGTGTCCAAATGGCAGCACATGTTGCAAACTATTCTCGGGCCAGTGGGGTTGTTGTCCTCTACCAAAAGCTGTTTGCTGTAGTGATGGAGTGCATTGCTGTCCAAACGGATATACCTGTGATGTTGAACAAGGAACGTGCACCAAAGGAGACACAACTTTTATACCAGTTTCAATAAAGGTCCAAGCATTGAAAAGAATAATAAAATCGAATAGTGTCGTTTGTCCCGGTGGTGAAGCACAGTGCCCAGATGACAACACATGTTGCAAACTGTCTTCAGGCCAGTGGGGTTGTTGTCCTTTGCCAAGAGCTGTTTGTTGTAGTGATGGAGTGCATTGCTGTCCAAACGGGTATACCTGTGATGTTGCAGAAGGAACGTGTTCTAAAGGAGACAAGACTGTAATACAAATGTCAAAGAAGATCCAAGCATTTAAGAGAATAACCAAAGCGAATAATGTTGTTTGTCCTGATGGTCAATCAGAGTGTCCAGATGGCAGCACATGTTGCAAACTGTCTTCAGGCCAGTGGGGTTGTTGTCCTCTACCAAAAGCTGTTTGCTGTAGCGATGGAGAGCATTGTTGTCCAAACGGATATACCTGTGATGTTGCAGAAGGAACGTGTACTCAAGGAGACAAGACCGTAATACAAATGTCAAAAAAGATCCCAGCATTTAAGAGAATAACCAAAGCGAATAATGTTGTTTGTCCTGATGGTCAATCAGAGTGTCCAGATGGCAGCACATGTTGCAAACTGTCTTCAGGTCAGTGGGGTTGTTGTCCACTTCCCCAAGCTGTTTGCTGTAGTGATGGAGTGCATTGCTGTCCAAACGGATATACCTGTGATGTTGAACAAGGTACGTGCACCAAAGGAGACACAACTTTTATACCAGTTTCAATAAAGGTCCAAGCATTGAAAAGAATAATAAAATCGAATAGTGTCGTTTGTCCCGATGGTGAATCACAGTGCCCAGATGGCAACACTTGTTGCAAACTGTCTTCAGGCCAGTGGGGTTGTTGTCCTTTGCCAAGAGCTGTTTGTTGTAGTGATGGAGTGCATTGCTGTCCAAACGGGTATACCTGTGATGTTGCAGAAGGAACGTGTACTAAAGGAGACAAGACTGTAATACAAATGTCAAAAAAGATCCCAGCATTTAAGAGAATAACCAAAGCGAATAATGTTGTTTGTCCTGATGGTCAATCAGAGTGTCCAGATGGCAACACATGTTGCAAACTGTCTTCAGGCCAGTGGGGTTGTTGTCCTCTACCAAAAGCTGTTTGCTGTAGCGATGGAGAGCATTGCTGCCCAAACGGATATACCTGTGATGTTGAAGCTGGAACTTGTAATAAAGGAAGCAAGACGAGAATAGGAATGTTAACGAAGATTCCAGTAATTAAGAAAATAACAATAGTGGATACTGTTATGTGCCCTGATGATGAATCACAGTGCCCAGATGACAACACATGTTGTAAACTATCTTCAGGCCAGTGGGGTTGTTGTCCTTTACCAAAAGCTGTATGCTGTAGCGATGGTGAGCATTGCTGTCCAAACGGGTACACCTGTGATGTTGCATTAGGAACTTGCACCAAAGGAGACAAAGATGTCACTGGCCACCTAGTAGTTCAACCTTCAAAGAGAGTCAGTTATGACGTGAAAACTGTGTTTTGTAATGATGGTGAGACTGAGTGTCCTAACGGCTACACTTGCTGTAGGGATATTTCTGGGGGCTATTCCTGCTGTCATTTAGACCAAGCCGTATGTTGTAGCGACAAGGTGCACTGCTGCCCTATGGGATCTACATGTACCTCTAATGGTACGTGTCAGGATAGTAGCAGTGGGCTTGTGCAAAAAATGATTACCTTGGTGAAATCACCAGCTCGACCAGTTTCCGACTCTTCAGGCTCCGTACTTTGTCCCGACAAAAAGCACGAATGTGCCAATGGAAGCACATGTTGCAAGCTGCATTCTGGATTGTATGGCTGTTGTCCAGTCTCGCACGCCGTTTGCTGTAGTGACGATAAACATTGCTGTCCTGGAGGATACACGTGTGATGTGGAGAAAGGTGAATTAAACGTTCCTAGGAATAATAAAATGTTAATTTGTTTTTGTGAATGGTAACCTTGGTACCGGCACGTTTTACACGTGTACGGCGATCGAGTGCGGCGGAGTTCTCTCGGGGTCGGCCTTCGTGGCTCGAAGCCCCAAAAAACAGAAGCCGCGCATGAAAAGTCTGTGGCACGCAGGGTAATAAGGGTTTCAATGCAACGGTCTTCGAAGCGGCGAAGGGAAGTCAATCGAGGTGGTCAGGTGGTCACACTACAGGATTTCATCCACATACACAAAAGTTAGAACTACATACTAAATAAATACAGTCACTGAACTCTCTCGTTAGAGACCACCCTCGGAGCAAGACAAAGTGGTCGCTCAAGGGAGATGGTTTTCGAAGGGAAAAATCAAGAGAACAAGCTCAAACTGACCCGATAAACATAAGTTTTTACCTTAAAAGCTAAAACTTAGCCAACTGGCAATAATCTTATACATCGAATAGCTCTTGACACCGTTCAAACCTCCGGGACTTGGCCGCTTACGAGAAGTGTTCACTATGAGAGAGTAGACTGTATAACCATATGAAAGTGCTGCTGAAGAGATTTCACTTCAATGATCACACTATTGGATTTCACGCACAGACTCTTGCGTTCATAATTAGATACTAAATTAATATGCAGTACTCAGGGTTGTCAAAACGTTTTCAAGTAGCAGGCTGATAATGATTAGTAGGCGGCTTTGGAACTCGCACCAAAGGCACAAGTTCTTGAGGGGCGACGCATCTAGGGACATTTTGAAATTTGGAGTCTTAGCAATGGCATTTCCAGGGTTTTCAAGAGGTATTTTTCACCGGGGATGCTATGTTCTTTCGTCAGAATACACGCAAGACAGTGGGAGGGGGATTACATTTTCCTCTAAGCAAAACTCACTCAGAGTGGAGATGGTCAAAACACTGATCGTCGCTTCATTGATTCTAATCGGTTGCACAAAGGTAACATAAAAAAACTTGCATGTTGTTTCAATGACGTCGAATATTGTTCAGACTGCATTTAAAGGTTTTCTATCGCTTCCTACAATTGATGTCCACATGCAAAAAAACTAGATGCGTTCACTTGGTCATACTTCACAGTTGCAAATCTCGTGCTACATTCAGAATTGACTAAATCTTTATGCATGCTTTGTTTCTTGTGTTGAAGGTACGTGCGACAGATATGGTGACCAAGTCAGCTTCTCAGAAATTATTCCATTTACCAGAGCCAGCACAGGTAACTTCATGTCAAGTCTGGTTTTCACACAATCGCCTCAACCCTATTTTCCCTTCCCAATTAGAGTTACAATAGCAGGGGACGGTTTGGTGATGTCTTTAAGAATCTATTGCCGATTAGGGTACAGGATAAACACGAAATATTTATTTAGCAGTTACGTTTCGGCTTTGCGCATTTGGTCGATTACCAGTCACATTGGTCATGTTCTGAAGGCTTCAGTCACAGCTTTTTTTTTTCTTCTTGAGCAATTTTTCGGTCATGATCGTTCCGCACACTTGTGGTTTACGTGGGAATCATTTGCGCCAACCCTCAAGTTTTTGCCTTGTTAACCAATGTCTATTTATCGTTTTTGTTTGTTTGTTATTTTTCTGTCCTAACAGAAACTTACGTGGACTGTCCGGATGGCTCACAATGTCTGGATTATGAGACTTGTTGTATGATGGACACAGGCCACTATGGCTGCTGTCCGCTTCCAAAAGCTGTTTGCTGTAGTGACGAGGAACATTGCTGCCCTGAAGGATACAGGTGATCATACTATTGAATGTTAATTTATTTTACCTTGGCCCCTATACTTTCAAGGGAGAGTATCAGAGGTGGCTTTTTGCACAAGTGGGCAATTTATCGAAGACAACGCAATGTGAAATGAGGTCGCGAAAGCGCGCGGAAATTAATGCGGAATGCCACGTTCCGTGCTCAATTTGCTGCTCTATCATTGGTAATTTTTGATGACTCATGGGCAACGCATTTGTCGCTTTGATTCAGAGTACTGTATATTTTTGTCGTGATAGCAAAGCACGCGCAGCGGAGCACCAACGGGTAAAAAAATTTGGTTATCTATGCATCCAAAAAATTTTGGCTCTGAGAAAATCGTGCGTACGTACGTACGTACGTACGTCCACCCATTCATGTAAGCCGGGGATGAAATTTCGCATTTCAAGTACCCGAGCGTTTCGGCGGTAAATCGCGAAGCCACCCGGACTTTGAGAGACAAACACTACAACAACAACAATGCCGGGCTTCTCTTTCGACTAAATTATAGCGTCTACATTGACGTGGACAACAGAGAAAGAGCGAAAGCGAGAGATAAAGAACAAAGGCGACCAATTTCGTTGGAGAAAAAAACTTGTAAATTTTATAGCGGTGGTGAGAAAACGAGGAATGCTAGCGGCCACCAAGGTGAAAGTGAGCGGCAGTGAAAAAAAAAAAAAAGAAAAGCGAACAGGAACACGTGCGATATCTCCTCCATAAAACGTGTAACAAGGAAGTTTCTGGAAGTTTCACGATGTAGCCGTGCAAAACAAAGGCAAAGAAATATACAAAAAAGTGTGCTGCAAGTGCAAAGTTATTTTTTGCTAATTACATGCACCTATCGATATTTTAACCGTTTTCGTTGCCGTCGCCGCTTTGCATTACACAATTTTATATTTTGTTTGAGTAAACTATAAGTATTAACGAGAGCTTTGCTCTTAGCCCTGGCTAAATCTATATATTAAAGAAGCGAAATGGATTCTGGGATCGCATTCGGAGTGCCCTAGCATAGGCAAAGACGTTTTGAGCGACTCACGTCAACCGGAAGTGGACATTTTGAATTATCAGCCAGTGGTTTTGCCCACATGTTTGGTCAAATACGCCGTATAAAAGTAAAGTTTCTAATTAAAGGAGCTGTGTCACGAAATTCAGCCAAATTAGGAAATTACAAAATGCCTCGTTAAATTAAGAGAAACACAAAAATAACCGCTTAAAACTTTAAAGGAAGGTTAAATTAACATAACAGAAACAACAGATGCCACGGATGGGCAAAACGGAAGAAGATTAAAACGGATTGAAGTAGGATTTTTGAAAACTGTTCCGCCTAACAGTTTTTCAAAGTTGATCCCTGCTGCTTGCAACTTTAAAAATAAGGCTCATGAGACATATTTGTTTGTCTAGGATCTGATTTTGTCATTTACATGTAATTTCTTTGCTTGCTTTAAGTTCCTTAGAAATTGAGGGCGAGCAATTGGCAAAATTAAACAAAATGAACTGGACTGCCGTGACACAGCCCCTTTAATACCTATTTGGTAGCACTAAGGCATATTAAAATGGAACAGGCCTCATTTCAGGTTGAAGTGCATCGCCCAAAAACGTCTTTACCGTCTTAATCTCTCTTTTGCTTTTCTAAGACGGCGGAGCGGCTAAAACAATGAAGTTTTTGATATTTTTTGAACTGAGCTGCTTTAGTTAGCTCTCACCTAACAGAAGCAGCAGAAGTAGCAAAAAAAGGTTAATTAATAAAGATTTGTTTCTTGTGGCAAATTCACTTAGCTTATCCTGCTAGTTTACAGGCACCCCATTCAAACTGGACGCTAATAATACGCATAGAACATACTGATAGAAATAAAAACCCCAGCTGGCTGGCGGAAACCCATTCGGCTTTTTACGAGCGCGGCCGAGGATATGAACTTGGGACGACCGAGAACAAATCAGGCAAGTGGCCAGCGGGGGACTCGAACCCAGGTCCGCATGATTGCGAGTCCGACGCGTTGACCACTCGGCCACACTGCCTCCTATTGTACAGTAGTAGCAGTATACGTAGTTGTAGCAGTAATGAACGGGCTCTTTGTAACTGCTGACTTTTTAATGCAGATGTGACTTGAGCTCGGAAACTTGCGTAGCTGGAGATGTTCGCATTCCGATGCTGATAAAGACAACCGCAGCTCGCCGGCATCAAAATACCCAAAAGCTGAATAACTTGGACGAGAAGATTCGCTTTATCCCTGGACCCCCTGTTCGAGGAAACCCTTAAAGATCCTCAGATGGACGGACTATTGTTGATGAGACAAACGGAACTGGACTACTCTTCTGCTACTCTTGTGCTTTTTCAACCTGTGGGTTAGAGAATTCAGATTTAGACTTCGTTAGGACACACCGCGCCAATAATTCTAGCAAATTGTTCTCCATTTACAAAGTTTTCCGTTCATGGCTTTGTTTATACGTAAGCTCCTTAAACGACTATCGCAAAGTCAGTAACAAAAAAAATCACCGAAAACTCCGTTTTAGTTTTGCAAAAGCCCGCTAAATTAATAGTGTTACGAAAAAGGACTATCCAAGGGATTTCTTTTGAATGGTAACTCTATAGGATTTTTTCTTCAGTTTCAAAAGTTAGCCTGATAGATGATCTCACCATAACCTTGTCAGGACTTTAATAGAACTTTGCCGGCGTACACACCGTATTTTCCCTACCTGTTTAAGCGCTTTCGTTTATCTTAAACCGTTCTGTGATACCTCTTCATTTCTTATCGCTGTGAAAGTTATTTCAAGCCATTTCAGAGGCTGTGAATGATGTGAAATCTAAAAGCTGCAGTATCATTCTACCCAGCTAAAAAATCCAGTATGTTTAGAGCCCGCTTTTGGAGAAAATACGTTTCTTAGTGTGCTTTAAGCTCTACTGGCCGTTTTCACACTAGAGGTGGATTATCCTTCTGAGACGGATAATCCATCGTCAAAATCCGTCAAAATTGACGGAAAACAGATGGATAAAGCCAGGCGGATGGTCCATCAAAAATTAAGTCCGTTTCTTTTTCAAATTAAGACGTATTGTGTATATGACACGAATTATCCAACGGATAATCCGGCTCTAGTGTGAGAAACGGCCATTTATACGAAGAAAACTTGTTTAGTCAAATGAGGTTAAAGAAAGTGAAAATCAATGAAAGAGTCTAAACTAAAGGAGTGGCTTTTACTCATAGTTCAAAGAAATTTCACCTTTGCTTTCATTTGTGCCAAGTTTGTAGTCGACAAAAATCATAAAGAAGCTTTTTGAAGGAAACAAACTTAAACCGTGGTTAAGTAAACAACTTTTCAGTATGTTTAGGCTTTAGTGTTAATGGAGCATAATTATCCCTACCTTTTTTATATATCATAGCTTAATGACTTCATGAAATATATATTTTGCTTATAAAACTTTTTTGAAATGAAAATGAGTTCGCTCGGCGACGATTTCCATTCTGTGACTTACGTAGCACTTGCATGTATTTTGTTGTAACAAGGGTCTCTTTTCAGTGTCATCGACCAAGTTTCAATAAGCAATTTCACGTTTTATTTAGTTTTCTGTTATTTTCGTTAGTAATACCATTATTGTTATTTTTTTTTTGTTCGTTTTCTAGATCTCCTTTATACCTCTTTTCTACGCCTCTCGTTTATTTGCCTCGTTACAACCTTTCGAACCACCACCAAACGCAGCAAGTGCCCTGATCGTTAAAAACAAAATGGATTTATTACATTCAAAATCTTGGCACATTTGAAACCCCATTTACACGTGCTAAAAAATGAGCACGGCACGCCAAATTTTTGGCACCGTGCCTTGTTTACGCGTGCCGAGACTACCTCTTGAAGGTAGTCTCGGCACCCCTAAAATTTTGAGCACTGGTGCTACATTACATTTGGGACCGATACGTTTACACGTCGAAAATTGGGAGTGCCGTGCCCTAAAATCGTCAGCACGGTGCCAAAAACTTGGCGTGCCGTGCCGATTTTTTTAGCGCGTGTAAATTGG
>CALNXK010000074.1:2100000-2135000 GCA_942486035.1 Porites lobata | reverse complement strand
GCACTTTAGTTGGTCTTGGTAGTTTTCTGATGCTGACTATATTGACCTTAGTTGATTCTTTCTACTTTGGGTACTTACAGAAAAAAGAAATTGTTCTTACTGCACTCAACTTTATCTTATACAACCTAGACACGGGTAGGGTAAAGGATCATGGTCTTCATCCAAGGATAACGCACTTTGCTGTAAACCTGCCATTGTTGTTTGGACCTATGGCATTTGCTTTCTACATGATGATTGCCCATACTGTGCTTAAAAGGAAGTTTGCAGACTACCTGAAAGTTTTATTAAGCAGAAGAAACACTACCAAGCGTAACAGCTTAGTTGATGACTATAAAACACTTTTTATTTGGAGCTTGCTGCCGTGCAGTATTGTCGTATCTATAGCACTATTGTCATGGATACCTCACCAAGAACCACGGTTTATCACTCCAGTTCTCCTTCCATTGGTCATACTCTTTTCGTGGTGTTTGACAGCGTCTTCCTTTGCACCCCTGATAATGCTTTCTTGGATTATCTGGAATACTATTGGCTGTATTATGTTTGGAATACTGCATCAAGGGGGTGTTTATCCATGCCTGGCACATCTTCAACATTATCTTCATAATGCCAGGAGTTGGCAAAACTCTTCTGCAGCATATCAAGTGACTTTTTATCACACTTACATGCCTCCTCAGCATCTTTTAGCCTGGCCAATGTCTCGTGAACATGAAGGGGACTCACTTCACAGCCTAGCGGTTCTTGATTTAAAAGGAAGCTCAAAGGATACTCTGGTGAAACATTTGGAAAAGCTTATCCATGAGGAGGCTAAAATGCATGGAAAAAAATTTGAGGTAAGATAGTCTCTCATAGGAGACTAAAAGTAATGATTGGGGGTGAATACAGAAGTGATTGTGACTGTGATGTTTCAATCAAATGTTTTTTTTTTTATCTATTGGTTTCAGTTTAGAGAGGGACTTAAACCTGGGTATCACCATTGTGGATCTGTTGCACTCAAAGGTTGGCACATATTATGCAACAAGTGGCATAAACACATCCCAGCAACAAATCACTTTTTGTGCTGTAGAATTTTTGCAAGAATTCTGTAGCCCTGACAAGTCGCATAAAATCAAATCAGTTTCAATTTGTGAATCTAGTTACAACATGTTACCATTATGATGCATTAGTGCGACGTGTCACCCAGTGTGTGCTGACCATAACAGTCATCCCCACTACATCTCCAGCATCACTGGGCAATTCCAGAAAATATCCATACTATACCACGGACCGCTTTTCAAATTCCAAGGGCAATGGGGGGCTCTTTGAACTGGAAATCGAAAGGCATGGGGGGATACATTGTACTTATGATTGGAATTCCAAAGTCATGGGGAGTTTTAGGTCTGGAATTTCCACAGGAGACAGACAAGACTGTATTCCTTGAATACGCTTAATATGTTATTTACTTAATCAGTTCACAAAAAAGCATGAACTGGCAACACAAGATACATTAGCAACATCCATCAATCAGGCATGTTTTGAATTCATGTTTATTTGTAGAAGAAATCGGAGAAACTGACAAAATGTAAGTTGAATGTCATGCTCCAGAGGCCTTCATGCCACACAACATCATTTTAGGGACTTAAAGCAGCCACTGGAGGCAGTTTAGAAGAGGCCAGAAGTGGCCACGAAAGAATGGGTTGAGGCTGCCACCATTTGTCACAAATTTAGAAAGTTAAGCTGCATAGCAGATGCGGGTGCCAAATTGTCTTGGTTTGTTTTTGTTTTTGTAGCTCAGTTTGACTTTATAGATGTTTGTCTCAGTTTAACAAAACTTAATGGCAACCTTTCAAGAAATTAGGGACCTCTTAGCTGTGGCAGCTTCGAAGATATCATAGATGAGGTCAAGATTGAATTTCTTTTACTCTACGATTTGAACACCTCCAAAAATCTTGATTAATGATTTTGAACCTTACAATGATTACAGACGATGTATGTCCAAGTCGATTTTTTCGAGATGGATGCTATAAAGACTCACAAATAACATTATCACAATATATTTCTACACAAAAGAGTCATTTACCTTAAGTCGGTTTCGATTCCAGGAAAAAGTGAAATTTAACTCACCCACTTTGTTTACTTGTCTCTTGATCTCCCGCTTCAGTTGCCACTACGTTTTAACTTATACAGCTGTTTACAATTGTAGAATAAAAATTAGTCAAATATTTGCCATTGAAATGCAAAAGCGATGGCTAATAAACACTTGTTTGGCTAAATGAGGAAAATTCTTCGCATTTAAAATAGCGAAACTTGAAGGATAAGCTGCCATCTGTCAAGGCAATCAAACCATCCTTTTTTGCCCGATGCTAACTGAGGTCGATGCAGGCTGAACATCAAGCAAATATGCTAATTAGCTCAAAGATGTGAAATTTTCCTTCTGGTTGGCCTCCTCTGTGCCGCCTCAAGTTGTTGCTTAAGGTCTCTTTATCTCTCATCAAAGCGGCTTCATAAATTATTTCGTGCATTCAGTGTGAAACATGGTCTTTTCACCAAGGATGCCATTTTATCTTTTGAAGCTTGAGTGACTGGGAGCAGGTGCTGACCCCGAAGGCTCATATTCATGATAGCTAAATGAAAAAGCTCTTGATCGTGCTCTTGATCGTACTATCTTCCAAGTGTACACACGTTCATGGCAAGATATTCTTATTTTTATCTTTTGTACCAGTTTGGGGTAATGTAAAGTTTATATACCTGTTGAACAGCTTTAACAAAGAAACTTTATTATTATTATTATTGTTATTTGATTCCAGAATTTCTGGAGTTATAATGACCTGCAAAGACTCCCGCTGTAATCAACTCCACTGAACAGAAGTAGAGTCATTTGAAATAATTTGGCATCAAATCAGAGCCAAACTGGGCATATTTGTGAACCCTGTTGGTTATTCAGAAGGATTTGAAGAAAAAATGGGAAATTCGAATGGAAGGGAAGTTGACAATTTTGGAATTCCAAGGGCATGAAGGGAAACGCATTTTGGAAATTCCGAAGACCACGGGGGTAGAGATAAAATATGGAAGCCGTCCATGATATGGCGTAGATATTTCCTGGAATTCCCCATTCCCAGTGTCTCACTTTTTTCCATAGACTGTGTTGGAATAAAAATGCTGTATCTCTACACATCATCAGCATAACTAAATGTAATAGCTACATGTATAACAAACAGTTGTCAGCAAGGTGCGAACAAGGATTCAATTATTCCTTGCACTTTTTTAACTGTTTTGTTTTGTTTGTTTGTTTGTCTTTTCTTACCATCAACTCTGTGTCGTCTGCCCTTTAATGCAGTTTAACTATCCAACAGGGTCAGGAGGGGTATTTTTGGGATCTGGGATTTGGCCAAAATACTGTGTGGGAAATTTCTTGACAGGATATGGGAATTGATAAAAAATGTCAGCAAGTCCACAGCAACAAACCAATGAGTGGTGCCGGATCTCCCAGTTGTAGACCTGGATCAGTACAATTAAACTTGTAGAAAAATATGACATGGCAAATTGATCCTTACTGCAAGGCAATGAAGAAGTAAACAAAAGAATAAAACCAAAAAAATGTATATTTCAAAAAGGGAATTGGGAATTGAGAATTAAACAATGGGAATTGACCAGTATTTGGCAGGTGGGATTCTCCAAAATTCGCTGTCAATGCGAAATCTTAGCATGGGATGCGGTATTGGGGAAGAAAATGGAATGGGGTAGATATGACAGACCTTTGTTGTGAAAAAGGAGAATGAGAATGCAGGATCAGGACAACCCCCCCCCCTCTTTCCAGACACTCCCCAAAATATGCACCTCATCATCATCATCAACAATCAGGCTAAATACACAATATACAATATCCTAAAAATGTTTACAAACTATAGAATAGAAGGTAATAGCATTTACAAAGATGAATGTTGAAATAAATAAATACATGTAAATAAGATTAATTTATAAAATTAAAGCCTGTTGTCTGTGAATGCCGTGTTCGAGCTAGAAGTTAACAGTTTCGGAAAGCCAGTCAAAGATTTTGCTTGTCTTTCATCAGTGGGCAAATTGTTCCACAGAACAGCCCCGCTGTAACACAAGCTATTTCTATAGTAATTGGTTTGTGGCAAGGGAACAGCAAGCTTGTTTTCAGAATCTCTAAGGTTGTAAGAATTACAACGTCTTTTGTAAATCTGATGCATCCAAACCGCATCCCTACACATTATCAACAGGTCATCTTTTTTCTCGCATTTTCTTGACTGACTTTTTTTTTATGTCTTTACCGACAGATCTTTGTTATCTGCCCTTCAACAGTCAAGTTTAACCATCGAAAATTTAAATTGTTAAAACAGTTTTACCCCCACTTGAGCATGGAGGACCCTCCTGACTTGATGTCTCTTTTCAAATCAGACCCTGAAGAAACTTGGACTTGTATGAGCGGTAAACAGGGGGGAGATTACTTGGATCCAACGTTAAGTACTGAGCACTGTGCAAGGAGAGTCAAAGAGACCTTGAAAAATGGATGGAGAGTTCCTGGTTGGAGGGATTTTACTAAGTGGATTTATTCAGAGCTTTCTCTTAATTTGTATCAGTATGTACAGAACAACAGTTACTCATAAGTCAACTTGTAGCCGTTTTGAGATACACAAAATTAAACAAAATATGTCAACTGTCAAATATATTTTTACACAAAGTAACCTAATGTACGTGCAGACACGAATGAAGTCAAAGATAAGTTGTTTTTCTTTAACTCATACTCTGCAGAGTGTTAAAGTGCGTGCGACATAATTCCTTGTTGACAAAGTAAAGAACGCAATAAAAAAGTTCAGAAGAAAGTATTCATATAAAGTGAGGAAAAGGAAAAAAACTGAACCGAAAGTTAACTTTTGTGACTTGAAAGAAAAAGTGCCAAATGCTACACGCGTTGTGATTGGTTTTTAACTGTATGAAACGATTGGATCCCATTTTGGCCTCCTGGCGCTGTCTTTTCATTTTTAGTAGAAATCAACTAGCATTGTATCACGAATTCTGCAATTTGATTGCCTAACGCTCGTATACACGTGATAAATTGTAGCGAGCCGGCGTTTTGAACAAAAACAAAGCAATGGCAACCTCTTGAAAGTATCTTTTCTGTTTTTGAGGAAAAAATAAAATTAATGATGCTTTACCCCCAAATAACATTTCTTTGTACATTTCTTTGCCGTCACTGCATGACTACAATGTCAAAATGCGTAATTTCACGTTTTGTGGAGGACGTTAACACAATACGGCTTTCTTTCTCTTTTCCTGAATTTCGATACAGCCTTTTAGAATTCAACTCCAGAAACATTTGCCAACATTTGAAGAATTAAACGAGGTGGAATAAGCGCGATGAAGGTTGAAGCAGCGCGACTTCACTTTTTACAAGTGACGTTTTCGCAGCCGTCGCTGTTGTCGTTGCTTAAGCTCGCTTGTTACTGAATAAAAACCAGGGGCATAGCTACCTGTGTGCACGATGCGCACATTAGCGTACCTAAAAGAGTCGAAGGTAAAAAGAAATAACAAAAATAAACAAGATAATAATAAAAAAGAATTTGCACAAACGACAATTATTTTGAAAAGCAAAGTTTGTAAATTGATTTGACTCTGTTTGTTGTTTTTTTTAACTATGTTTTGCTAAAACAACGAAAGTCGGTTTCCAGCGAAGCGACATGATTCATTAAATGATATACCTAAAGAAAAGGCAGGACAATGACCCACCGATAGCAACCTGGTGGTATTAAGTACGAACGCGTTGTTTCCACCTCGGCCTCACCTTTAAGGTGACTCGACCCAGTTTTTTTGGGGGGGTACCATCCTACTTTGAAGCTCTCTGGTATCCCCACCTTTACTTTTATCGTAAGTCTAACACATAGAATGGATAACATATAGATCAATCTACAATATAACATAAAATTTTTGGCGATCGGAGTAAATGTCACGTGGTTATAATGCCACGCCCCTTTGAGGTCTGAGTCGAAAATCTGCTGTTGCCGGCATTTTTTTGTGAAAATCTCTCGGCTACACATAGTGCGCATTAGTGCCTTGCGCTGAACAGAGTTTCACCAAAATCGCAAAGACCCAATTCGAGAAATTCAGCGGTTTCCAAATTTAGGTCATAATTTATGCGAAAATGATAAGCAAACTTTACACGATTATATCTAATAGTCTATGAGACCGATCACTTTATTTTGGGGATCGTTATAACAGATGGGTCCTTGCAAGTCAGCAAAAAGCTTTAGGGCCTTCTAAATGCACGCGATTTCGAGCAAAGCAAACATATAGAAATTATAGTTTTTGCTATTTATTGACGTTTGTCAGCGTTGAAGAGTCCTTCTCACGAAAAAAGCATTTTCTTAAAAAATCGTAGTTTTTTTTTCCTTCAAATTTTTTCAGGGCCACAATTGATTAACTAACTACCCGGACTGTGAATTTCATGGTCATTGAAAAACTGTGACATTATCTTCTATAAGCCCAAACTTGAGTAAACATTGAAGATTTTTAGCGTTTTGGCTGAGTTTGTGCTTTGGGAATTGTCTATTGTTTCTAGTCTGTCATTATACAGCATTCTTGTTCAGCACGCGTGCAATGACCACGCTTGGCTGACTTGCGAATGCTCACCGATATATGATAATTTAGTATGAGAAAATAGAAGGGATTCCCGTCACGAGTTATTTTAATTATTGGCTTGCATTAAACCTATGAAAAAATGATTTTTTTTAATAGTAAGTAGATTTAGTGTGTAGCACTTCTTGATTTTTTTTTTTGCAAAGGCACAAGAAGCACAAGAATTGATTGAGAATTGTGAGTTAAACCTCTATGTATCACACGATGGCCTGTCTCACTGTACCAAAATTATCATATCTCGGTGAGCATTTGCAAGTCAGCCAAGCGCGGTCATTGCACGCGTGCTGAACAAGAATGCTGTATAATGACAGACTAGAAACAATAGACAACTCCCAAAGCACAAACTCAGCCAAAACGCTAAAAATCTTCAATGTTTACTCAAGTTTGGGCTTATAGAAGATAATGTCACAGTTTTTCAATGACCATGAAATTCACAGTCCGGGTAGTTAGTTAATCAATTGTGGCCCTGAAAAAATTTGAAGGAAAAAAAACTACGATTTTTTAAGAAAATGCTTTTTTCGTGAGAAGGACTCTTCAACGCTGACAAACGTCAATAAATAGCAAAAACTATAATTTCTATATGTTTGCTTTGCTCGAAATCGCGCGCATTTACAAGGCCCTAAAGCTTTTTGCTGACTTGCAAGGACCCATCTGTTATAACGATCCCCAAAATAAAGTGATCGGTCTCATAGTTTATTAGATATAATCGTGTAAAGTTTGCTTATCATTTTCGCATAAATTATGACCTAAATTTGGAAACCGCTGAATTTCTCGAATTGGGTCTTTGCGATTTTGGTGAAACTCTGTTCAGCGCAAGGCACTAATGCGCACTATGTGTAGCCGAGAGATTTTCACAAAAAAATGCCGGCAACAGCAGATTTTCGACTCAGACCTCAAAGGGGCGTGGCATTATAACCACGTGACATTTACTCCGATCGCCAAAAATTTTATGTTATATTGTAGATTGATCTATATGTTATCCATTCTATGTGTTAGACTTACGATAAAAGTAAAGGTGGGGATACCAGAGAGCTTCAAAGTAGGATGGTACCCCCCCAAAAAAACTGGGTCGAGTCACCTTAATCAAGACATGAAACAGGCTTGGAATTTGGGGCTCAAAGGGGTGGGGTCTGGGAAGGGATTTGGACAATTGTGCGTTCTTCTGAAAAACTCCCCCCTCCCTTTGGGCTCTTAAAATTAAATAGATGCCCCGGGCATCTATCTGATCATTTACGGTAGATTACATTTGCTGTGTGCGGTGGGGTGTAGCAAGAAACTTTTCTGAGGTACGCACAACCCTTCCTACCTACCCCGTCTCCCGAATTGTTTTTGCGCTAGAGAAATGATTGAAATTCCGTTTTGTTTTTACTGCTATGGATAAGCAATCACCTCTTGGTCTCTGGACCGTGTTGTTTAGGCAACAGGAACGGCATTCAAGTGTGCGGGTGAAAACACCGCATTTTTTGAAAACAGTGATCTGAAATAAGGTAAATCGGAGGCATATAAACAATATTGCACCGTTTTAAGGCTACCATTTATTTATTCATTTACCTCCCGCATGTTCCTTTGCTTTGCCTCACCATTTTGTATGTTGCTTGTTGGTTTTTCTGTTATCTATCTCCCTGAGATAGCCTGACATAACCCCTTTAAACTAATTGAACCACAGTAAAATCCCGTATATACGAACCTAGAATTTTGGAGGTCAGGTTGAACAGATTCTTATATTTTAGGGTAGTTTTTTTCACAATTCAGGTTGATTAGGTTCTTAATAGGCTATTTCTTATTTTTCAGAGGTTGCAGTAGTGTAACTGTTACCAGAAATATTGTACTTCTAATACATAATGGTGAATCAAAGAAAACATATACATAACAATTTTTTGTCAGAAGTTTCTCACACAATTAAAATCCAGCATTTTGACCATCAAAATCGGAGTGATTTTTCTTGTATAAGAACTTATTTTTCTTTGCCAGGCTAAACAGGATCTTAAGTTTTTGACTATTTAAATGCCGAATTTCAGCCTGTAGGTTGTATTTACTGTACCGTGAGAAGGTAAGCATAAACGACTTATATACTGTATTGCTGCCTGACGAAATTCTTAAACTATTTAGCCTAGTTAGAACATTAAGTGACACGTTATCTGTTTGTTGATTTTAGAAATCTTTTAGGCGTCTGAAACTTTGTAAGTGTTTACTGTTTGTCGCAACATGATAAATAACCAAGTGATTAATAAACCTTTAACTTAAAAGGACAAATACCTACAAGTGCGCTTTTCTATCACGTACCAGCTTTTCAAAAACTTAACAGCCCTCTGTATAGTAATTATGTTCCGAACAAAGGACAACAGTGTTTTCTCTAGTGTTTGCTGACCAGCTCCATGAAGCGGTCGAGTAAGAGTCGCAGTCGTGCAACAACGGCCAAGAGACGTACAAAGAAGCAGTGATTCACGTGCAAAGTTGTTCATTTGCCTATCTAAACCTATTGCTTTTTTGTTGTTCGCCGTTGCAAAAATCTCCTTTTTGTTGTGATCCAGAAATTTTGCTACCATGGTAACGTGTGACGTCACTCTTCTCCTCTCTGTTATTTCTCGCATGTATTTGAAAAGCAGAGCACAATTGAGAAACCCTCAGCACAATTTCAAAATTGAGGGTAACTCTAAAACCGTCCGCACTGCTAGCTCTTTAGCCTGCGTAGCAGGCGCTTGGAAGTAGCGGGCAAAAGAGAGAACGGGCGCGCGCGAGGGAGACACGCAAGGGGTGAGGGAGCGCCTGCACGGAAGGCCCACGAAAATCGTTTCAACTCGCACTCTGTGAGTGCGGATATTTCCAATTGGTCGAGAGGCTCCCGAGGGAAAAATTAACCGCGCGGGGCGAGAAAACTGTCAATTAATAGTACATGGACAACGTAGTGAAGATCTTGCATTACACCACTGGGTCCTGAATCCACTAAATTGTATACAATCGAAGTTCAGGTCTCGGAGGTCACTTCAATCTGGTTTAATGGGACTATGTGGCTGTAATCTCAAAGAAAAGTTGGAGTGTTCAAACGGTATTCACGATGGAAAGAATTGACATCGGATGCGCATCAACAGAAGTGGTGAGAGACAAAAGATTTGTCGAATCGTTGCAATGAAGATCAGAGGAAATATTCTTTGCTCAGGAGAACTTGGCGGCTTGTGCTGTCGATGGAACATATACCATCAAAACTTGGACATGATTGATGAAATGAAACACTTACCAGGGGCATGAATTTGAAAAAAACATTTCACTATAGTATTATTCGCCGTTCAGAGGCGATCTGAGGTCTGTTGTTTATGTCTCATTACTGCAGTAGAAAACATGTCGGTACAGTTTGTGTTCTGAGGTTTAGGTCCGCTTAGTAAGACATGTCTGCTCCAAAAACGGCTGCCAGTTAGCGCAGTAAAAGCAGTATGGTCATTTTCCACGTACGCTGTGATCGTTGGTGTCTGACCAGAACAATATTTTTAGTTTTTATAATACACAGCACGCATTCTTTAAAAGATACCCAGTTTTGACTTTGTTATTTCCTATTTATTGTGCCCATGTTAAAAAACGATTTAAAGCTGTGTCTTAACCATCAGTTTATTGCTCCATCGCTCTATAATCAGATAACCCGGCTGATCTTTATAACAGATATATTTAGACCGAAGATAAAATGTACAACGCTTTTTGGCGGCTTGCTTTGTTTGTGCGAGGTCAGTCAATTTCTGTCAAAACTTTTGACAGATCACGCAACGGCTGCCAAGTAATTAGAGAGGGGGCGGGAAACGATTTTCGGGGGCCTTCCGTGCAGGCGCTTCCTCTCCCCTCGCGTGTCTCCTTCTCGCGCGCCCGTTTTTTCTTGTGCCCACTACTTGCAAGCGCCTGCTACGCAGGCTACTAGCTCTTCGGTGATGAGGATTTTCCATACTGTGATTTGTCTGTTCTTAATATCGGTTTTTATTTTCCGGTAAATTAAAACCATTTCTCTCTCGTTTACGATGCTGCACCTGGTTTCTATCGCCCTTCTGGTTCCTTGTCATGACATTCTTGCCATGAAGCTCGTAAACGTGATTCCGCTGTCAAAAGTATAACCTTACTCCCCGCAAAACCCGCCACGCGTCTTTCATTCCTTCTCGAAGCTCAGAAGAGAGGGATTGTCAAATGTCTCGATGGCAATACCTGTCGGAAAGGTGAATAATGCTGTGGCCTCTTCTGTGGTACGCTTGGTGGTCTGCCTGGTTCTGGATGTGGTTGTTGTCATGGAGTTTGTTGCGGTGGAGACATTTGCTGTAAGGCTGATGACAGCAGGTTCCGGGAGCTGGGGGTTTGGTGCAGTGATGATATCATGGTATGAAGACCAGGCTGATGTGTTTACAAGGAGTGGCTTTAATTATTTAGGGGTTTTGTATGGTAATAAGAAAACCCAATAACTTATTGGTTTGTAACATGGAAGTTTTAAGCAAGGGACCAGAGTGTGGAAATTTGTGTGTCACTCATAAACACTGAATTACTGTAAAAGCTATCATTTTCAATAAAAGTTAATCGGGAACAAATGTTTTGTTGTAGTTGTTCAACCATTTAAATGAATGCCTTTCATGCGTTCACACCAGAACTGGTGTAAAGTGTCACAGCAAAAGTCAATGGTCGTACATAGTCACTCAGAAAATCACCGTAAAAGTTTCACACCAGAGCTGGTGCAAAGTCTCGCAGCAAAAGCCAATGTTCGCATACAGTCAGTCAGGCAATCACAGTAAAGGTTACACATCAGAACTGGTGCAAAGTTTCGCAGCAAAAGCCAATAGTAGTATGTAGTCAAGAATGTTTTGTTTGCAGTCAGAAAATCACCCATAAAGGCATGTAACCTTATGTCGTGCGATGGTCGTGAGATGTCTATAAGTTATGGAATAGAAGAACAGTTGAACAAAAAAGTAAGTAAGATCACACTTAGGATGACAAGCTTTTTTTTCTTTTGGTAACCACCAAAGCAAAATACCTGCAACAACACCTTTGTCAATCATATCAAATTTGCAAACAGTAAAAGTACTTTTTTAATACAGCTACAGAAAAATCCTTGCAGCATTTGGCAAGAAGCTAAGCTTAGGTGAAACCTTCTTCTGCAAGTTTAAAAGTGGGCTGAGTTGAAGACGGTAAACGTGACGTAATTGAGTCCTCTCGCGTGTCTCGCGCTTGGCGCTAGCTTCTCCAAACAACCCTTATATGGTTAACTTGTAAATAAAAAAAGGTTCACAAGGTTTCATAAGTTGTTCAAAGTCATAAGCACTTAAATGACCCCTGTTGCGTAGGCTACTGTTAGAGTTGTAAGGGCAATTATTTTGTAAAGAGCAATAACTTGACAGCCAGAAGCAAATTAAGGTTGGTTTTCCACTAGCGACGGAATCGGAGTCGGAGTCGTAATCAGAAGCGTAGAACCTATTATCTAGTGCAAACAGCGTTCCGATTCCGCTTAAGACTCCGTCGCTTACGTTCCTCCTATGATCTAGTGAAAACCAGATTGTCGGAGTGGAAAGCAGAAACGAAAGAACTAAACCAATCACAAAGCGTGGGAACATGTATTGTGATTGGTTGATCCTTCCGCTTCTGCTTCCAACCCCAACAATCTGGTTTTCACTTGATCATAAGCGGAACGTAAGCGACGGAGTTGTAAGTCGAAGTTGGAGGAAATGGAAACGTTCTGATTCTTCTGACTCCGATTCCGTCGTGCTTATGACTCCGCTTACCTCTCCGATTTTTTATTTTTACTAGGTCATAAGCGCTCTTACGACTCCGACTCCGACTCCGAATCCGTCGTAAAATCTTCCTACCTTTTCTGATCCTAACAGATACCTGGGCAGTTGCTAAACGCCTTTCAAGGGCATGATCGTAAAATACCGCCCGCTCTCGGAACCAATCAGATTGCATTTAAAGGATTCCGCCCGCTCGCAAGCTTGGAAAAAAAATAAACGTTTTATTTCCCAGCTAGCTCAAATTCTGCCTAAAGAGCGTGTATTTTGTCCAGCGGCTCTGTTGGGTACTCCTGTTCGAACAACAGAAGAATTTTGATATCAGCTGTATTTCATTTTGTGGCGGCAGTGGAAGAATAATAAAAGTTAAAAATTTGAAATGTTTCCTGAAAGATTTTTCCTTTAGTCTGCCGTAAGAGCCTACATGAACTGTCACAAACGCAGCCATCGATATCCCTTTGCGACACTCTCCTCGACGAAAAACTAAATAAACAGTTCAGTTTTCTACCTCCCCCAAAGTCCGTACACACGTACGGTCACGTGATTACTAAAGTTTCTCATATGGATAGATTACCAAGGGCGCTTTCCATTTAGGAAAAAAACCCGGAAATCTCAGTGTGAGTAAAAGTGGAATTTCCGATTGGTAAAAAGTTGTTCCATTTGGTCGTAAACCCCGGTACGTCGCGGTGCCCGGCCGTGGACCTGGAACTGGTACAAACTACGAGAACCGTAAATGGAACACGACATTCCGTTCGGAAATTCCAACCGGGAAAACAAGCCCACCTTTTTAGATTTTCCACTTTTTCTGGGAATTTTCCAGTGAGACGAACCGACGAAACGTGTTCCATTTACCGCTGAACCGGAAGTTCCAGAAATTTTGGCTAAATGGAAAGCGCCCCAAATTTTTTTAAGTATGGGGCTCCGCCATAATGTAGGAAAAGATAACTTAACGTATGTTTTAGTGTCGTGTTCTGCGTTTAAATGGCGTTTTCAAACGCTTGAAACTGACACTCCCAGACTAAACAAAAACGCAGAATATGACACTAAAAACATGCGGTAAGTTATCTTTATTCATTTTTCATGCATTGTGTCAACATTTGGGAGCAAGAGGTACAAATTTCTGTATTTTATGAAGCATTTCTACCGATGACTTGAATCAAGCTGAAAGCGAGCGTTACGAAATAAAGTAAATGTTGGGATCACATGTTGCGCGTGACATAACAATGCCTCGAACTGTTCGTATGGTCCACCTACAACACGGCAGGAACAAAAGCCAATTTTTCACCACCTGGGATCAGTGGCATTCGAAATTGGAGTCGTAAGCTGAGTCGTAAGAACATTTTTCACCTAGTGCAAATCAAACATTCCAGTCGTAAGCGCGACAGAATCAGAGTCGGAAGAATTGGACCGTTTCCATTTTCTTTCTACTCTGCATATGACAGCCTCCCTCGCAGACGTTCTTAAAGGCTTGTCACGCGTTCCTGCCCCGTAAGAACGTCTGCGTAGGAGGCTACATATTAGGGAGCTTAAGCAACGACGACGCGGACGGCAACGAAAACGGCAAAAAAGCAATAGGTTTGATTAGCAAAACAACAACTTTGCACGTGTATCACGCTTTTTTTGTACATTTCTTTGCCATCGTTGCCCGACGACAACGTGAAAGTGCCTGAATTCACGTTTTGTCGAGGACGGGAACACAAGACAACAACTTTCTTCTCTGTTCCTGAACTTTGATAGAGTTGTTTAGAATTCAACTCCAAAAACATTTGCCAACATTTGACGAAGTAAACGAGATGGAATAAGCGCGATAAAGTTTGAAGCGGTGCGAATTCACTTTTTAAGTGACGTTTTTGTAGCCGTCGTCGTCGTTCTTGCTTAAGCTCCCTATTACTCAGTCGCGCACGATCTATTGAAAAACTGATTGTCGTCGTCTAAAGGAGAAGCAGATGGGAAAACCAGTGGAAATTCCTACGCTTTCTGATTGGTTTAGTTCTTCCGTTTCTGCCTACGACTAAGACAACCTAGTTTTTACTAGATCGTATGCGACGAAGTCGTAAACGGAATCGGAATTCTTTTTTTAAAAGAAGATTAAAATGCTCTAAGCTTCTGCCGAGACCTTAGCCTTAACAAAACGTTGTTAGATATATACAGGTATATGAATTGTCCTAAAAAATCTTAAACAGGTCCTCCATTAATTTGTTTTATTGGAGACCTTAAGATACACCGTTGCCTATTACGTTTACTAGTAAATTACCGTATTCGTAGCCATCAGTTCGGGTAGACTGCGTCTTACCCGGGACAAACGGCTGGGCTACCGAGTAGACCGTAGATAAAACGTAGAGGCGGTAGAAAGGGTGCACTGTACTCGAAGGTTCCTATTATATCTACTTTTGCACGGAGCTCAAACTCGCAGCAGAACCTTTTGTCCAACAAGGGAAGACTGGAATGAAGATAACACCCTATATTTTCCAGTATTTTACTTTCTAAGCATGTTTTTTTTTGTTGAGCAAGCCATTAGTATTTCCTGCTTGAAATTTAAAAAGTATTAGTGCTATTGAGAAACCTACAACACAATTGAAAAAATTGGTATAAAACCTTCAGCACTTGCAGAATCTTCGGTGCTGAGGAATTGTATACTGTAAAATTTGTTTTTTAAAAATCTGCCTTTTTCTTTCTTTAAGACTATTCGCGATCTCAGTTCATTTTGATCCATTCCCTCTCTTAAGAAGAAGCTGCACGAGGTTCTATGACCCTCCTGAGTATTTGACTTGGATATTCTTGCGATAAAGCTCGTAAACTTGATTAACGTTTCAAAGGAATGCCCTCAGTACCTGCATAAAACCCGCCACACGACTTTCATCTCTGCTGGACGCCCAGAAAAGAGTTGTTAAATGCCGCAATAACAGTACCTGTCCGCAAAGTTTCGACAAATGATGTACCAGCGATTGGAATACTTGGGATCCAGGTGGATATTGCTGTTGTAATAAGCATTCCACAATTTGTTGCGGTGGCTTTTGCTGTCCGACAATAATGAGCATCTGCGAGAATCATCTCTGCATAGGAATACTGCATATCGTAATAAAAGCTATTGTGATGATGTGTCTTCATAAGTGTCTTCAGTTAACTTGGAGCAATGTACGCTAGTAAGGGGAATTACTAACACCAATCAATAACTTGTAACATGGAAGTCTTATGAGTGAAAAGAATTTGGAAATTTGCGTGTAACTAATGAAGACTGAATTATTATAAAAGCATTTACTTTCACTGAAAGTTAATCCTGGATGAAAGTCCACGTGTCATGTTTCTTTCAGGACACTGCTATCCAAAAGGGATTTTTCATCCTAAAAAAACATACAAGAACAAGAAAATTGTTCGAGGATAATTGATGGTTGGTTGGATGGATGATGAATGGATGGGTGAGTGGGTTGGTGATTGGATAGGTGAACGGATGGATGGATGAATTAAAGGAGGGATTGCTTGATGGATGAATGGATAGATGGATGGATGGATTAATGGATGGGTGGGTGGATGGATGGATGGATGGATGAATTAATGGATAAATGCATGGATGCACGGATGCGTGGTTGGATGTGTGAATGGATGGATGGATGATTGAATAGGTGAATGAATAGATGGATGGGTGGATGGATAGATAGATAGATGGAAGGATTAATGGATGGATGGATGGATGAATGGATGGGTGGATGGATGAATGGATGGGTGGATGGATGGATGGATGGGTGGGTGGATGGATGGATGGATGGATGAATTAATGGATAAATGCATGGATGCACGGATGCGTGGTTGGATGTGTGAATGGATGGATGGATGATTGAATGGGTGAATGAATGGATGGATGGGTGGATGGATAGATAGATAGATGGAAGGATTAATGGATGGATGGAAGGATTAATGGATGGATGGATGGATGAATGGATGGGTGGATGGATGGATGTATTAATAGATAAATGCATGGATGCATGTAGGGATGAATGAATGGATTTATGAATGGATGGATAGATAATAACAAGAATAATAATAAGAAGAACATTTTCATAGTGCCTATCCAGTAATAGATCTAAGCGCTTAACAAAGTGAAAAACTTAGAATTAAAAGTTGATTAAAATAGATTTAATTTAAATAAAATACATGTAAAATCAAATAAATCTCCCTAATGACTAAAGTAAAAGTTCTTAAAAAGGTAGTTTTTAAGTTTATCCTTAAAAAGACTTCGATTCTCGCATGAGCGTATGTCGTCAGGTAGTTTGTTCCAAAGTTCGGGGGCTGAGACAGAGAATGCTCTAGATCTATAGGTCTTAAAGTTAAAGCTAACAGGATTCAGACTGAGCGTAGAGGATGACCGAAGCGATCTAGAAGGTAAGTAGCTGCTGATAAGGCCTTGAATTTAGGTTGGAGATTGCTGATGCAGAGCTGATAAAGGTAAGTAGTAGAATCTTGAATTTAATTCGTTCAGAAACAGGTAGCCACTGAAGATCGAGGAGGATATAGGAGGGATGTGATCACACTTCCTAGAGCGTGTAATCAGTCTGGCAGCTGCATTCTGCACCGATTGATGCTTTTCGATGACGTTTTTTAGGGATATTATGTCAGTTCCAAAGTGAAGAGCGGGTAGGGATTATACTTCGAGAATAAGTAGAGAATCTCGGTCTTGTCTTTGTTTAGTTTTAGTCTGTTGATGGACATCCATTTCTCAATGTCGGACAGGCATTCCTCAATTATTTTTGGTTAATTCCATGTCGTTTTTTGTAGAGAAAGAAATGTTCAATTGAGTGTCATCGTCATAAAAGTGAAATTGCATTTCATTGAATCGTAGAATGTCGGCTAGTGGAGCTGTGTAGAGTTCATACAGAATCGGTCCAAGGACAGAACCTTGAGGTACACCGCTAGCGATTGCGAGCTATCAGTGTCGAAGGCAGCAGAGAGGTCTAACAGTAGAAGCATAACATAGTGGCTTTTATTAATAGCAACCAAAATGTCATTATGAACGCGCACAAGGGCGGTTTCACAACTGTGGAAAGGTTTATGGGCAGATTGTAGCGGCTCATTTAGCTGGTTAGCTTCTAAATATTTTTGAAGACGTACTGCGACGACCTTTTCAATAATTTTTGAGATCACCTTGAGATTTGAAATAGGTTTGTAGTTTGCAAGAACTTCATGATGTAAGTTGGCTTTCTTAAGTAGTGGAGATAGAACAGCACTTTTCAAAGACGGAAAATGACCGGATTCCAGTGACAAGTTGACAATCTTCAGGTTAATCGGTAAAAAGAAATCGAGGTGCTGATTCAGTAGGGTGGAGGAAAGCGGATCCAAAATGCAGGATTTCATGATGATATTGTTAGCAATGTTCGACAGTTCGGTGATAGAAGTTGGTGCAAAATTTACATCAAGCTGACAGGTTAGTGATGAAGTATCTAGGGTTCGGAAGAAATCAGGAATTACAGGCCAAGGGTGTACCAAGATTACTTCTGATATTCACGATTTTCTCCTCAAAAAAGTGGACGAATTTATTAGCGAGATCAACTGCAGAAGAGCTGGTAGGGAAAAGTTTATCTGCTTTCCTGTGAAGACGACAAGTAATTGTGCGAAACAGGGTTTTGCTGTCACTTTCAGCTGAATAGATAAGGCTAGAATAGTAAACCATTTTTGATTTGAAAATGGTGAGTCGGGAACAACGCCATCGCCTTTCAATTCTATGAAAGATCACTTTCTGCTCCTTGATTTCCTCACTGTACCAAGGAGTACGAGGCCTAATGGTGATGACTCTTTTACGTAAAGGAGCATGTTTATCCAAAATCATAGAAAGAACAGAATCATATTGATCACAGAGCTCTGACAGGTCCAACGAAGGTGGGTTTTATAGTAAAGAGGAGCGAATATCCGTGCATACACTTTCTGAATCAATGTTGCATTGGATGATTGAATGGATGCATGGATGGATGAATTAATGGATGAATGGGTTGATGGATGGATGGATGGATGGATAGCTGGATGGATAGATCCATAGTGTAGCCACGGGAGTTCGTGGAATTGATTTTGTTTTTCGTTTTTTGATCGTTGCGTGAATTTAGTTTCATTATTACTTTTGTTATAGTATTTGTTATAGTTTTTTTCAGTTTAGAAAAACTTGCTTGTTTTTTCAAGACCCAATAGTGATTAGTGTCTGACAAGTCGTTTCCAGCTAAAGGATTTGTGAACGATGAACTCGTATCTGGCAAATCTTCCTAGTGCTAATACACCGATATATACCCCTCATACCTTACGTCGCTTACCGAGTATGTGTCAGTTTTGTAATAGGCCTTTTTTTTCAAAAATACGCGCGCCAAACGTTTGCATAAGCATTCTTTTCAATTTATCTTGAGGCGATTGTAAGTCCCAAGAGAAACTGAAAACAATTCTTATACAAATTCTTGGGAGGGACAACACAGAGTATTATGGTATTTTTAAAGAGGCCTATTTCGAATGCGCTTTTATGGTCAGTGAGTTTATGACAGCTTGTATAAGAAGGTAAAAAGACCTACAATTAGACAAAGTAATGAAAATTTGGCTAAGTGCGATGCACGGAGTAGATGACCACAGCCGTAACAAATGACAAATTTTGTCATTGTGCATCATGCTTGCACGATAATCCTGCGTAAGAAGTCAATAAACGTGCAACGAGCCTGAATTCCATTGATGGTGCATAGATCGTGCCTTCATGGAGTCTTTATCGAGCCTTAACAGTGCTTTCATCAAGCCTTTTCAAAACAATCGTCGATATATCAAGTGAGGAAAAAACTATGGTGTTGAATAGAGAAAAAAAAAAAAAAATAACAATTGCTGGCACCCTGCCGCCTCGAAAGAGTATGGTGTAACGCTCTGATTTGAAGTTCTCGAACATCGCCTTGCGTGGCTCAAAAGACCAATTCGGGAATGACAAACCCTTCCGCAAATTGAACAGACGTGGTCAGTTAGAGGTCTATCTTCCTGGTTGCGCGCCTTCCTCGCTTGTCTCTTTGTCTCAGCAGCCTGTTCGGCAAGTGTCTCTTCAATCAAACTTTGCAGTTATTTTGCCACTATACATGTGCGAAATTTAGGGACTGTATAGTTCTAATGGCCATGAAAATAAAACAAATGTGTCTTATTTTAGTTTATCAACTAGTTTTCTTACGAAAATATTGACCCACAATCCCATGGATTGGCTAGTTTCTTACACAGTTTGTGATTAGTCTGATTCGAGATAAAGTCCTGACAGGCCATCCACAACTCATAGCTCATAATAGGGACTTTAAGATAGGTCACTACGGTAAGCTGGGACGGTTGGATGCGTATACGGGCGGCCTGGGGCCATGACGGTAAGAAGCCGCGAAAATTTTCAATTTAAGATCGGACAACAAAACAGAGGACGGTGAAGTCATGTGCGAAACTCGCTTGTAATTTCTTTCGCAGAAGGCTCAATTACTGAAGAAGAGTTTCTTACTTTATACGAAGAATACCAATCAGAAGAATAAGGGTACAAATTAAAGCTAGCTAGTTTTCAAAACTGTAGTCGATGTTTTTATTTGAACTTTCCTTTCCTAAGCCAACACATATTTGAGTTAAAGAAATCTTTTCTTGATAAAAATACAGTTTTAAGTTATAAAAAGACGGCTACAATCATCACTGTTAGGCCCAGTTGAAACGTCGAACTTCTCATGTGCCGAAACTAAAGCACAAATTACTAAAATTTATTTTCACTTGTTTAAAGCATTCTAGACCATTGAACATCGTGAAAATGAATCGAGTTCGACTATACTTTAAGTTCGACGCCTGAATCAACCTCGAACCATTTGGGTCGACCTAAATAGGTATTAAGTTCGGTACATGAAAAGATGAACGTTTGAACTGGGCCTTACCTTTCTTTTCGGCAATTTTCCTCTGCCATGGTGCAGGGGCACCCAACGAGAATATAGTTCAAAACCGCTTAAACATAGCATTGTTAAACGTATTTTAGTATTTAAACGGTAGATATAGGCACATTTTTATCCCCTAAAAATTTTTCATCTGTTCGGATTTCCTAGCTGAAAGTCTAGTGATCCGAAAATTATAGGGATCAAAACTTACCTTTTCGAAAATTTCAGCCAGAAAAAAGGCTCCCGAAAATTCTAGGTGACCTTTTTAGGGTAAAAATCCGTTAAAAATGGGCAAATATACCTTTTTTAGATGTTCGAAAATCCTAGGAGAGGCAGGCAATCAAGAAATTTTACAACAAATGCTTCGAAAATTCTAGATCTCAAATCGTCTTCCGAACAGATATTTTTCCGAAAATTGTCGTTGGGTGCCCCTAATGGTGGACGACACTGGGTAGAAATCAAGCAGTCGCCATGCGGCCGCGAGCTAAGTTATGAATGAACTCAGACATTTTCGCTTTTTTTTTCATTTCACCGATAGGTAAATCAATGTAAACACAAGCGAACGCATATTTAACCCATTGGCTACTCAGTTTTAGAAGAAAAGTGACAATAAGTATGCATGAACTCTCAACGGTTTCACCGTTGTCTTCACGACGAGAAACCCGGCGAAAACATACCGTCCCAGAAGGACGACGGTAAAAGGTCACGCGTGTTTTGCGTGACGTGACATCTATCTAACCGTCCCAGGCGACCGTAGTGACCTATCTTAAAGTCCCTAATAAGAGAATGAGCCGGTGATAGTGTCTAACAGAAGTTTTCCGAGCTTTCTTTCTTATAGCGTAGATTACAATGGCGGACCCAGGGAAAGGGCCCGGAAGGCTCGGCCCCCGGAAAAAATGTTTGGAGACCCCCCTCCCTATCTGAAGGTCTGGATCCGGCACTGGATTATTCCTTCCAACTCTCACGCATTATGCGTGAGTCTCCTGCGTACGATTTCTTTCTTATTGTTAAATCATTTAGCGGTAACAAGGCTCCTGGACATGATAATAAATCCGTTTAACTGATTCATCAGTCTCTTCAAAATATTGTTCAACCCCTTATCTCGATCATTAACCTTTCGTTGTCTACTGGTGTGCTTCCTGAATCTCTCAAAATCGCTAAAGGATCGCTTAAGGCAGATGATGCAACACTTTTTAGTCTCTAAATGTAAAAGGCGGAATGAGTTTGCGGAATGGCATGTGGCATGGCTTGCAGAACGATATAATTATGCGGAGTATAAAATATGCAAAATGGCGCAAAGAAATAAATTTTACTGAAAAGCATGCGCGCGTCGTTGCTGCGCCTTTTTTTTTTTGGCGCCAATTTGAGTGAGCAACTGCTTTGCTGGTCCATTTATTACTGCAGACTCAAACCAACAAGGCAGAGTAGAAAGTAGCGATAAGCTAAGCATTCGTTTTTATGTAATACTTAATTAATACTTAATTTATTTTTGATGTTTTTGACAATACTTTCTCTCTTTCTGCCCACCATTATAATATAGTCAAATGCCAAAACGCTAGACGGAAAAGAACGCTTGTTGAACGTGAAGTCGGGCTGGCTACAATTCTAGGGATTATTAATTAACACGGTGGACGCATTAGACCATATTTGAGGCTAAATGAACGCTCTGAGTCAAACATTAATCTGTAGTTTAGAAATTGACTGAAGCCAGCTGCTCTCTGTCTCCTTTCGACCTTTCCGCGTGTCTTCGCACCTTCCTTGTTTATGTGAGAGTGAGAGAGAAAAAGACACACACTCAATTGCCAGGATTCAAAGTCGCCCTTCTCCGCCAGCTGTTAGTTTCGCGTGCCGGAAACGTAACCACGCAGCGAATTATGTCACGATCACGTAACCCACCGCATGAAAAAGAAACACTTCTCACGTGGTCTCAAATACAAATATAGGTAAAAGGAAACTGTTAAGGTAATCGTACAAACATCTTTTGCAAAAAAAATTAAAGTAGAAGGTAGCGTTACCTTCCAAAACATCTCTTCTTTAATGGCCCACTTTCGTAACGTAGTATCGGTGCTGCCATGCAGCCCGACTGATACAGGCAAGAAGAATCTTTGGGGCTGTGCTGAAAAGGTTAATCGACAATGAGCCTTCGTGGCCGTGATTGTCATCGTATGTCGAGCCCGCAACATTAAAACAGCGGCTGTGTTTGCAGATGGATTGGCGCCAAAAAAGGGCGTACGTTTCAGCTTAATTTATTTCTTTGGGTCATTCGTATATTACATTCCGCATGATTATGTCATTCCGCAGCCATGCCATATGCCATTCCGCAAACTCATTCCGTCTTTTACCCTCACCGCTTTTTAGTAACTCCAGGGCAATATCAATTCTTCCATCTTTTATTAAACCCTTTTTAGAAAGTCATGTTCAACCGACTCACCGGATTTTTAAACTTGCCTAATATCGTATCCTAACAACAATTTGGATTCCCGTAATCATTCCACTGCATTAGCTTTAATCGATTTTATTAGGAATACATCTTCAGCAAGAGACTATAAAGGGGACAGAGAGGGCATTCCCCATATACACCCTATTCCATAGGTAATTCGTCTCGAGTTATTTTTAACACCACAGATCTCAAGGGGGATTAGACAACAGCCAATCACATAGCGCGAATGTGTTCCGCGTGGATGACCCACGCTGAGAGCCACGCGTTCTTCACGAAATGACGCAGAACAAAATGGGGGAAGACGCGGAGAGCGATTTTGCTATTCCTTTTGTCGACGAAAACGACTACAGCGAGATTTCTGCGAAGGCTGTGTCAGCGAAACCGAAATTAAAAAGGAATCGCCCTTCCTCTCTTGTATAGAGCTAACGGTAGAGCAGGGAAATCCTTAACACACTGAATATTCTCTCAGGATCATTTATAATTTACAGTTTGAAGAGAGCAATTTCTGGTTCGATGTTTATTTTTTTCAGTCTTTATAGCGATTATTCCTACCGACTTACTTTGTCAATTGTAGGCGAACCCTCCTAAAGCTGAATTTCAAGGGACCATATTCAAGCTCAGAAAGAGAAATAAAATTTCGTCGTTGCTTATTTACGTCCTCCATAAAACGCGAAATTAGGCATTTTCACGTCGTAGTCGTGCAAAAACGGGAAAAAATGGACAAAAAAGTGTGTTGCACGAGCGAAGTTGTTGTTTTGCTAATTAAACCTATTGTTTTTTTGACGTTCTAGTTGTCGTCCGCGTCGATGGATTTTAAACTCCCTAAATTGTACAAACGACCGGTTTCAATAGACCGGCCAAATTTCTCATGTTATCAAAGCACTGAGGTTACGACAACTTCGAGTTAAACTGATTTCACGGGTTGTCAGAGAGTCCAGCGATTCCTTTTTCCTAGGTGAGCGCTGACTCATTTCGCTTCAATATTCAGGAATGCTCTCGATCTTTTCATGCTTTCATTGCCTCTCGCCCGACATGTTTTGCACGGCGTTTGGTCATGCGAAACCTCCACGAAACATCCACGCCTCGCGCGAGGTAACTTTATCCCGATTCTAAAAATAACTCGAGACGAATTACCTATGGAATAGGGTGTATATGGGGGATGCCCTCTCTGTCCCCTTTATAGTCTCTTGATCTTCAGCTATTGTTCAGTGTGGGTTCATTTTCCTGCTTGAGTATTTTATTGTTTCTATGCCTAAAAACAAGAAAAATTCGAGTGGACAAACGCGACAGCTATACGCGTATGTTGCAAATGAATCCACCTTTAGTCTGAGGGTTCCATATAACTTTAATATATAGATTTAGCCAGGGCTAAAGGCGAAGCTCCTATTAATAAATTTATATTTTAAATCAAACAATAAACTTGTAATGCACAAATCAGTTAACTTAAGGGCACATTCATGTGTAAGGGAAAGGCTAAGTGATTTTAGAGTGAAACATGTTACATCCAGTTAATAGCCATATCTGTACACCCCAAAAAATAGCAATCATCTTCGCTCACATTTAAGAGTCATAATGGCTCTTGATCACAGTAGATTAGGCCTAGAATACAAATTCTTGGATAACAAATCAGGCGGCCAGGCCGAATTTTTTGCTTTCGATAAGTTTAATTTTCAAAATCTTGCCAACAAATCTGGCGTTGTGTAAGCCAATCTTTTATACTTTTTATACATCACATCTGAGGTGAAACAGTACTGTTTATCATACAGACTTCGGACAGAATGCAGTATTTCGCAATTTTTCAAGACAAATTGCACTCAGTCAATATTCAAGACGATCAATTGTGGGCTTTTAGCGAAACCGTTCAAAACATTTCCAAACTCACCTATACGGCTAGCCAGTTCTCACTTTTGACGAACGCCAAATTTGCAGTGACCATTAATAGAGTTACGCTTCAACATAATAAAGAATTTGTTATTTTTAATTTTCTATTCAATGGTTTTATAACGATGTGTAATCTTAAAAAGCGTTTGATAGGCGCGGTATTTTGAGTACTCCTTCGAGCGATGTTCATGAACGACTGAAAACAAACTACATAGTGATAAAATTGCAAGAGAGACTACTAACAATCAATGAAAGAAATATGATTCGGTGAAACATTTACAGAGACAGCAATTTTCTTTCAGGATTACAAATATTTTTAAGACAGCATGTCTAATTTTAATAACAATTGCTTTGTAATCAACAAGGTACAACTAAGTAACTAGTTACAACCTTAAGTTGAATCTACGTGGCTGGTTACAAGAAGTTAGACAGCAATTGTAACAAAGCTCCCCTGCTACCTGCAGTTTCAATGGGGTTTTCGATTTCTTCGTCTTCGGAAGACAAAGTGGCGTCTGCCAATTCGTCTACACACAGTCCACAACTACCCCAACCTCGTTCCCAGGGCTTCTCCCTCCTCGTGGAAGGGAAAAGAGAAGGGAAAAGCCACATATGAATTTTTTAAAAAATAAACTTGAGCCTGCGATCATTTGAAAACTAGTAACTTGTCAGCGGATAACTTCAAAAAAAGTACTCGACGTCGATGAGGGTGGTGCCTAAGTCAAACGGTCAGCACTCGTTAACATCCGTCGAAAGGCCCTCTCATCTTCGGTCGGATTTCGTAAACGTATGACGTCACGCTCGCCTCGTGGTTGACTCTGTGACTCATGTAAGCTTCGCTTCGATCGTCCTCTCTGATTTGTCTGATGATCTGATTTTTGTTTCAATGTCTTGTCTTGCTTTTTTGATCATCCCTCGATTAATTCAACCAAGAAGATGCCGCTGCATCTGTTTGGAAAGGGTGTTTTAATGTTTCGCCTCGATCAAGCCTCTTACCGCATCAAGAAAGTCCTTTCAGCAGATGTTACTGAGTAACATCCTTTGAATGGCCCCGGATGGAATGGCATTCATGAAGAATTACACGAACAAGCAAATAAAACTCAAATGAACCGCTGCCCCATTTAACAACTTTTTCAAATATTGGCAGGAATATAACAAATAGAGAATGATCCATGGGTGTAATGTCTGTCTCTGTCTAATAATAATGAATGATTGCAGCAACAACAACAACTTTATTAGTACCCAGCTGAACCCTACATTGATTTACATGGTCCAAAAAAATTAGATGAAAATATAGAGAGAGTACAGGCTGCCCATAATAACCATTGAGGGCTAAAAAGATAGGGCAGCCTTACTTAGGTTATTAATAAACTAGGGTATCTAAAAGATAGTAATGCTGCGGCACATTCTGTTGATACTGGCATTAGTTATAGAGAGAACTCGTGGGAACGTTGTTTAGAAAATGATCAAGTGGTTATCAACTCTGGTTTTCCCACAGTAAATTGTAGGAAATAATAGAAATTGAGATTGATTATCCAGATATTTAATATACAGTGCACGATTTTTCTTGCTGTTTGTTGCACTTTATTAAGTAACAGTTATTTAGCTATATATTTATAGAAAACAACAACACAAAAAAAGGAAAAAAAAAGAAAGTAGGAATAAATAATTCGGTAGGACCCGAATCCGGCACCTTCGACTCGACTCGACAACACCTAATCACTACACCACAGAGGCTGATTACGTAATTTCCGGGAAAAGTGTTTCATTTTATTCCTTTTCTATGAAACTTCCGCCGGCAAGATGATCGCCAGCCGCATTAACCGAGCTATTAACAGTGAAAAAACAATGTAAACGCATATTCCATGGCAATGAATGAATGAAAGAACATAATTATGCTTTTTAAAACGCCGATACACGTCCTGGTCTGCAAAGTAGGACACAAAACATATGTTTTGTAATATCGATTTCCGCTGTTATTTTGAAGCGAATGGTCAAAATCACATCCATTTTCGGCTCATACAGTTTCTTAAGAATAGCATTGCATGACATTTTCGCACTTTCACATCACCTTCTACCAAGCTGGAATTTGTATATCCCCCGTGTTGCGGAGTCGAAGAGCAAATACTCATCTTCTCGTCAGGTTTAACACCTGGACGAGTCAAAGGCTCTTGAATTGAAATCCACTCCCCAAGTTAACCATCGTACTCATCTGAAAGACTCCTGCTAGTCTTAAAATTTGGTAAGACCTCTAACCGTGCTGTAGAACTGAGCAGCGAACGATGCACTACTTCCCCGTGTTTTTATTTGAGTTGTTCGTGGCGCAATGCACTCTGGTTAAATGCAATGCATTGTGGTAAAAAGTGATGAATTCGAGAATTCGTCGCCCCTTTATATATTTCCTTTAAATCCTGATTATGTTGCTGCTCGCTCCCTTCGGTCGCTCCGCAGCAATGATTATATTTAAGGGTCAGGTATCGCACACCATACACAGCTACACAAAACATTCACACAAAAAAAACTAGTAGAAAAAGAAAGACAGCAAAACAAAGCTAAGTATACCAGTAGTAAACAACGGAAAGCCAAAGCTCACTCTAAGTTGTCTGATGAATATTTATATTCTGTTTCATCCACTGAAGAAGCACAAAGCTAATCAAAGATTTTGAGACTCGAAATGCCGTAAAATATTCCTGCTACAAGGACTTCAAGGGAAGCAAAGGCTTTGGAGGCACAGGTGAGTAGTAGCTATATTATTATACAGTGGCAGATCCAGACCTTCAGATAAGGGGGGGCCGCCCGGTCATCCAGACCCCGAGATAAAGGGGCCGGGGGGGAGGCGGTCTCCCAAAAATTTTTTCAGCCCTTTGGGCCTCAGTTTGGTCTAAAAATAAGAGGGGGGCCCGGGCCCCTCAGGCTCCTCCCCTAGATCCACCACTGTTATATCCAAAGTGAGCCGTTGACCATAGCCCTACTCCAATTTCCCAAAATGTCATTTGCTTAGTTCGTTGGCACAAGCAAACCTCTTTGAGATCTTAACAGTGTCCAAAGAGTCCGCAATCGCAAGTTGGAATAAGTAGGCAGTTGTTAAACAAAGGCTAAAACAATCCTGCTTCATGGTGCTTCTTGAGTCATTGGAGGATAGAAAACATGCACCCTGGATGCTACAACTGGTCCCAGGGGCCCCACTCACATATTTTAATGACGGGGGGGTCCGAAGGATTTTTTTGGGTCTGAGATTTTTGCCAAAAGGGATTTTTTTTGGGTCTATGAAAGACGCCGGGATTTTTTTGGGTCGCGAAAACAACACAGGGATTTTTTTGGGTATTGTATTTTTCATCAGCTCAAATCAACAATAACATAAGCGCAATTTATAGTTTTGTTTTTGACTAAAACCAAAGTTGAAGTTGGCATGTTTTAGCTTTCCAGAAGATAAATAATAAAATTTGCTGATGCAAAAACACTGAGGGATTTTTTTGGTATACTAAAAAAGTAGGGATTTTTTGGGGTAGACAAATTCTGAAGTTGGGATTTTTTTGGGTATAAAATATGAACCTCTGTCGGACCCCCCCCGTCATTAAAATATGTGAGTGGGGCCCCTGGGCAACTGGTGTTCAATAAAATTTTAACATTTCCACTTGATTTCCACTTGACCAATTTTGGGTTGAGAAACATGGCTACAGTGGTGGTAGGAAAGGGGGGTGGGGGCAAGCCCCCCCACTATTTACATTAAAAGCAATTCCCTTTCAAGCAAACAGCTATGACTGTGGCTGAGTTTGTCTGCATGGTAAGCATATTTTGCATAGTATTGCCAAAATTTGTAATAGCAATGACTATCATATTGTAATAAATTGATACAATAGTAAGGTAATAGTAATGATTAAATAATTATTATAATTTACATTGTTAGACGAAGTAATATTTTTAAACTTTCAGTACTCTGAACATCACTCATGTTCTTAAACTACTGTTGTAAATGGTAGCATTAACATATATGACATTTAGCTTGCACAGAACTTGAGCAGGGGAAAAATCCCAATTTCCATCAGGTACTGTACAGAACCCCTGTTAATCGACACCCACTATAAGCTTACATGCACCTCTTACTAAAAGACCCTAATCTGGGTTCACAGCAATTAATTTCTATGTTAAAAATCTACATTAATCCAAGCTATTGTAAGTAAAGACATCTTTTCTTGGTAAGAAACATCCAAATAAATCTGTGAAATCAGACCTAAAATTCTAGATCATTAAAGCTAGCAAATACTCCTCTCTCTATGGGGCCCTTCGGTTGAACAGATGCCTTTCAAAAGCAGTATAATTCCGGAGTAATTTGGTCAACACCTTGATACTGAATAAGAAAACAAATTAACATATAGAGGAAGAACGGAGGATCGTGAGTGCACCAAAAATCAATCCACCAGTCAAATCACACAGTCAATAATTAATGCACAAGAAAACTGAAGGGAAGTTTAACAGAATTTATGTAAACATGGTGTCTACAGGTCCTATGCTAAGTGTGTCCTTCGTACCAAGACTTTGATCTTCCCCACCCAGGACAATGGGTGACTGTCTGTGCCTGCCACTGAGCTCTGCAATTATCAACAACAACAACAACAACACTTAAAAACAACAAAACTTTATTAATAAACAAATAAACTTACAGAAGTATTACCCGCAGCTAGCAAGGCTGTTTGAGGCGGGACAATGTGTGCAAAATATAAAAATAGAGACTAAGGCTATTAACATTATCATTCTCAGCAGAGGCCTGATTCAGCTCAGTGGCTGGGGCAAATTAAGAATAAGGTACTTGCCAGTCAATGCCTGTAGTGAACACTGTTGCTTAATGAAGGGGCTGTGTCAAAATAGCCCACTAATTTTGGCCCCCACGCCTGATCCACCCACCCACTGTTAGGGCAGTCCCTCGGCTATCCAGCTAAACCGACCAAGACGGCAAGCCCCCTACTTTTTTGGACACTGGACTGGCCTGGTGCCAGGTTGTCCCCGGCGCCAAGCGAAAACCTAGTGACCAGTCATTTTAACGAAATCGAACAGAAATATTATTAAATAATATTATTATTACAGCCTCATATTTTGCGCATTCTCTTGACCTTATATGGTAAAATGACATAATAAATAAATAACATAACATAATAACAATATCGATCCTTCTCTTCAAGTGTGAAATATAAGTATGGCGATTTTTACTCTGTACATGTATTCAATAAGGAAAGCGATAATGTATAATTGCCACCTAGATACACACCGCCTGGTGGTCTGGGGCCAGTCAAAGGATGTTATTCAGTAACATCCACTGAAAGGTCCTTTTCCCCGCGGAGTAAGAAGAGGCTTGAAACATCAAAACATCCTTTAAACGGAGGCAGTGGCATCTTCTTGTTTAAATTGATTGGAATCAATCGAGGAATGATCGAAAAAGCGGGACAAAACCTCTCACCAAAAATCAAACAAGTCGGATATAGACGATCGATCTGCAGATGTATCACGGTGAACGTGACGTCATACGTTTACGAAATCCGACCGAAGATGCGAGGGCCTTTCGACGGATGTTAACGAGTACTGACCAAGTCAAACCGTCCAAAAGGAAAGCCGAGGAGTGCTAGAACGAGTTTCCGATTCGGGCCGACTTCGAAAATTCTCGAAAAAATCCAATATGGCGGCTCAAGCGTGGTGAAAACTGACAGCCAAAGGAGCCGTTTTATCGCCAGAGAAGCGTGATTTACAGTATTGTTGACGCAGTTTGCGTTTATTGTGAGTTTTGAAGTGTTCTTGGTCCTGTATAGTAAGCAATCCTTTTATAAATGTCTTATCAATTTGTCTTGTCCCGCTGGCCGGTATTACCGAAAAAAATAGTACCGTCCAATAGGACATCCTAAATTATAGCAACATTTCTTGGCATGTACATCACCTCTAGCTTTTATTGTTAAACTGTGTTGTTGGACTGGATTTCTACAGGTTTCTACAAGCTTAGGATAACTCTATGGGAACATTTTTATTCATAAAAGTGGCCTTGTCCTTTTGGCCGGTATTTCCTGAGTTTTAGCAACATTTGTTAGGAGGTATATCATATCTGGGTTTTTTATTGTTAAACGGTGTTGTAGAACTGGATTTCTGTTAGTTTCTACAAGCTTAGGATAACTTTATAGGAATATTTCTGTTCATAAAAGTAGCCCTGTCCTTTTGGCCGGTATTATCGGAGAAAATGGTACCGTCCAGCGGGACATCCTGAGTTTTAGCAACATTTGTTAGGAGGTATATCATATCTGGCTTTTTTATTGCTAAACGGTCATTCTTTAGGTTTCCAAAAGGCCAGGGCAACTAAACAGGAGTGTTTTTTATGTGTGCGATGATCATGTTCACTTTCATACCTTCATCCGCAGTTCAAAACAATTTATGAATCATTTCGTATATTTCAATTCGTGCTTACAAGATCTCCATAATTTTATGTAAACGCAACCTTTTTATAAAATCTTCATTCAAGGCCAGAACTAACACTATCCGCCAAACGGAAACTGACCGTTATGCAAAAGCGTTTTATATAAATTGACGCGTTAGATTTAAAGGCCTCGCTGGATCTGGATGGGGTTAAATTCAAATGTAAGCGAAACACTTGTAATATTTGAAAGAGCGCTTGAGTAACATGATACAATACTGGGAACTAAATACTTAAACAATGTCTTAAAAATAAAGCTATTTTTTATTTCCGTCTGAGTCACCTGGAGAATAAAATTCTCACAGAGCCACAGCCTAAAAAGGCTAAGCTGCTCTGTTGCATCAGGAAGGCCAAACTGTTTTACTTAATGCTGGACATGCACTATCATCAATGTTTCCTTTAGGATTAGTTTTGTTTGTAAAATTTAAGACTTGTCATCACCATCTTCTCTCAACAATACTAAAATGCATTCAAGGAAGTTCTTAACAATTATACCATCTATTATTGATCACAAGTTATGAATAACTTAAAGTACCTTTAATCACGGCATAAAAAAAAAACTCTATCTCAATTAAAGCACAAATTCTCTTCATTAAACTTAAAAAACAACAACAAATACAGGCATTTCAAACTGAGATTCGAGTCACTGCAAAAACTCACAACCACCTGAGTTTGACCAAAGCTCAAAAGTGCTGAAAGTACAATTACTTTGTTTACTAAAAATCTCTGATTCAGGTGGTCACATTCCTCATACCCTTAAAACAATTAACTTCACAGATTTAATCAGTGTAAAAATATCCACTACGATCCACACTTAAAACCTGAACTGTGACTGAACTGAACTGTTTCAGTGCGATCAGGCTTAAGAAATAGTGATCTCCATCAACATTCTCCATGAACATTACACTTTCACACAATTAGCAGTTATTGAGAATTTATAAAATGATAAAGTGATCGGTGTCGACCTTAACACGTTTTTGTGCTAAAATAATAATAGGTATCCATTTGAAGATGATACAAAGGAACCCAAAATAGACCTACCCCTCTTCGGCTGATGTTTAGAAAATTGAGAAAGACTGAAGGGCATCACCGCACAGCTGAATCCAGTCAGCGACCCTCAATAAAAATCATTTAAGCTAATACATAATCAACAACTACGTGAATGCCCGACTTTCTGACTCGACGGTCGTCCGCCACCGTCACAAAATCATACGATATTGCTCCTCCAACGAATCCCTTATTTTAATTTTGCCCAATTCAGTAATCCACCACCAAGTACCTTTTCCAGATCTTCTCCGCACGACGAAACGCTTTTTCTGACTTCTCTGGCCGCTTCCCGCTATACTTTCTGGTAGTTGGAGGGAATTTAGTCCTTCTTTGATCGCTTTAAACCCGCTTTCGTCTGCATTCCATCGGCGTATTAAAGGCTCGGGTTAAGGCTGTGGAAAAGATGAGTCGTTTTTCAACTTTCTATTTACTTTTGTCAGTTCTTTGAAAACTGAAGAAGTATGCGCATTTGGAACGAGATAGAATTTTATAAGAGTGGTGAAAAAAGTAGAGCATTTCTAGCTAATAGTTTGTACTGTTTGAAATAGGGATTAGCTGGTGTGTCTCGCGTTGAGATTTAAGCAACTGGCTCCCAAAAGTCAAACTGCTACCGCAGGAAAAACCCCTAGTTTAAAGCCAAAACTAGAATAAGTCAATGACATGGCAAGTCGTTCAGTAAATATGTACCTGGGACTTTTTGGCCCAGCGTTATGATTGTTTCCACGAATGAAGTTTATTCCTACACAACACCTACGTCATTCGGGTCCATTCCCAGTTCAGTGAACATGGATGACGTCCAAACTCAAACTCATGGGAAAGTGACGTCTGGTCTAAATTTCAAAATCTGGCCATTCATCGTCAGTTTATTCATTTCCAAACTATTTAATGATAACAGTTTTTGGAAAAATCATAAACGATGGCTTTTTTTAAAATCATGCACAGATGGCTTTTAATAGGCTCCAAAAATGAATACCCCCGACTCTAAAAATACTCAAAACCGCCTATCCTTTTCTTGCGGTCTCCATTATGTAAAGGCCTTCACTGGGTGACCAATGCTAACCAACGCCGGGAATAGCTTTGAAAGTTTAACCTGATGTTCTGAACTGGACTGTATCTTCAGTTGATCGCAGTTGACTTACTTTTGACTAATATCAAACAAAAACTATAATCCTCTGATACGATATCAGTGATTTGGCAAAGACTGCCTTCTTATCCTTGATCCGTTTTACAAGTGCGCTAGGATCAAAGATAGTTTTTTCAAGCAAATGTCAACAGAAAGAACGATCTAGCGGGTGAACGGTTCATTACCTCACGATTGGGAAAGTGTCAAAATGTCGAGATTTCACGGTTCTATGACTCGTACAGAAAGTTGACCATTTATTAGAGCTAACAAGCAGCATAACTTTCATTTGACTGCTGGTTGCGTCACACAGAACAGTACCTCGCAGTCTCCGTGGTAAGTACGCTCCTTCCTTTTCACTTACATAATCAACTACTTCCATTTTCTAAAGTGTATCTCAGTGTTCGTGGCTGACGCAGCAGTCGGTTAATTGGTGATTAGGCTAGTTTTCTGAGCTCGTCTTCCGCATGGGTAAGTTCGAGTTTTCGTTCCCAGAAGCTCATATGTAAGTTGTGTTTGCGTTTGTGTTTGCTGATGATTCTCGTCCCTGCAAGCGATTGTCTACAGCATAAGTTTGGGGCTAATTGCTTGAACGGCAGAAATCTTAATGTGAGAACAGTTGAGGTTCAGCTTGATTCTGTAGCCGATGCTAAACTACCTGGCATAAAGATAGACAACTGTTTTTAAACAACGGCATCGAATATAGGAAAGCGACTTCGCCTTACAACTCACTTATCCAACTAATACTTGACTACGGGGGTTATTGTCTTGGGGACATGAAGCAAACCGAAGCTCCACGTCCAAGACGTAATCAATTTACAGAAACGATGCGCCAGAGCAATCCTAGACAAAAAATGAGACACCCCCTCGGGGCCTTTATTTAGAGCCCTTAACGTCGTGTCATGATTTGACAAGAGACAAGAACGCGCTTACAGCGGCATTCCTTCTCGCTTACTTGGAGTTTAGATCGAGAAAGCTTAGGATAACTGTATAGGAATATTTTTATTCATAAAAGTGGCCCTGTCCTTTTGGCCGGTATTACCGGAGAAAATGGTACCGTCCAGTGGGACATCCTGAGTTTTAGCAACATTTGTCAGGAGGTATATCATATCTGGGTTTTTTATTGCTAAACGGTCATTCTTAAGGTTTCCAAAAGGCCAGGGTAACTAAACAGGAATGTTTTTTTTGTCGTAAAAAATGCCTTGTCCTTTTGGCTTGTATTATTTAAGGAAATAGTACCGCCTAGCAGGACATCCTAAACTATGTCAGCATTTGCTTGCATGTATTGCAGCTTGTTATTGTTACATTGTAGTACATACCTTGCCCTCTGAAGGCTTTTTCCTACCAGCTGGGGACAGCTGAACAAAGATAGTTTAATTCATACCTTGTTTTTGTAATCACCTAAGAATGTCTACCCAGGGGGACACTCTATAGGGAGTACTTAGGTATAACAGTGATGGGGAAGTACAAAACCCTTTTTCTGGTTTGACATTTGAAATCCAAACGGGAGTGGTTTTTATTCTTGAAAATTGTCTGGCCCTTTTGAATGGTATAAGCAAAGAAAATAGTACCACCCAGCAGGACGTCCTAAATTAGCTCAGCAAGCTTGTGTTTAATTTTTCATGGTTTATCTCATTTGAAAGTGTTTTGAAAGTTAATTTTTTATCTCAGGTAGTTTTTGTTTTTCTTTTGTTTTGGGGTATGGTAATGAATGCTAATGACGTTGAAACAAATGGAAAAGAAAAATTACCTGAGATGAAATAATTTCCTCGTTAGATTTCTTGTGTTACTTAATTATTAAGGA
>CALNXK010000074.1:2087500-2095000 GCA_942486035.1 Porites lobata | reverse complement strand
TCTTTCTGCCCACCATTATAATATAGTCGACTGTGTTAGCTTTAATCGATTTCATTAGGAATATATCTTCAGCTATTGTTCAGTGTGGATTCATTTGCCTGCTGGAATTTTTTATTGTTCTTAAGCCTAAAAACAAGAAAAAGTCCAGTGGACAAATGCGACAGCTATACGCGTATGTTGCAAATGAATCCACCTTTAGCCTGAAGGTTTTAAATAACTTTAATATATAGATTTAGCCAGGGCTAAAAGCGAAGCTCCTATTAATAAATTTATAATTTAAATCAAACAATAAACTTGTAATACACAAATCAGTTAACTTAAGGGCACATTCATGTGTAAGGGAAAGGCTAAGTGATTTTAGAGTGAAACATCTTACATCCAGTTGATAGCCATAGATGTACACCCAAAAACTGTAGCAATCATCTTCGATCACATTCAAGAGCCATGATGGCTCTCGATCACAGTAAATTAGGCCTGGAATACAAATTCTTGGAAAACAAATCAGGCAGCCAGGCCGAATTTTTTGCTTTCGATAAGTTTACTTTTCAAAATCTTGCCAGCAAATCTGGCGGCGTGTAAACCAACATTTTATACTTTTATACATCACATCTGAGGTGAAACAGTACTATTTATCATGCAGACTTCGGACAGAATGCAGTATTTCACAAATTTTTAAGACAAATTGCACTCAGTCAATATTCAAGACGATCAATTGTGGGCTTTCAGCCAAACCGTTCAAAACATTTCCAAAGTCACCTATACGGCTAGCCAGTTCTCACTTTTGACGAACGCCAAATTTGCAGTGACCAGTAATAGAGTTACGCTTCAACATAATAAAGAATTTGTTGTTTTTAATTTTCTATTCAATGGTTTTATAACGATGTGTAATCGTAAAAAGCGTTTGATACGCGCGGTATTTTGAGTACTCCTGCGAGCGATGTTCATGAACGACTGAAAACAAACGACATAGCGATAAAATTGCAAGAGACTGACTACTAACAATCACTGAAAGAAATATAATTCGGTGAAACATTTACAGAGACAGCAATTTTCTTTCAGGATTACAAATATTTTTAAGACAGCATGTCTAATTTTAATAACAATTGCTTTGTAATCAACAAGGTACAACTTATACAGCAAATACCAAAGGAGGCGCGGATGGACAATCTTGTTTTAGCCTAACAGGTTTTCAAAATTCGTTTTAGCTGTTGGTAACGTGTGGTATAATGCTTGGGAAGAAGACTTTTCGTGAACGTCAAGTTCCACAGCCCATTAATTGGCGGTAACAGACATGACACCCACTATTAAAAAATTTCAGGATATTCCAAAATGACGAGGCAGCATTGATCACGCACCATTTGACCCACGCTTAATTTAGAGGGCCAAATTCTAAGTGGCAGCAGTATCGGATTGAATGCCCTGCTTTTATCCGTTTCCGATTAACTCTTCCAAATAAATACTGAGAGTAATCGTTTTTAATCACATTAAAACGCTTACCATCGGCTCCCTCGGAGAGCCACATAAATGTCCGCCCGCTTTTCAAGACTAACCACATCAAACCGCAAAATAAACCAACAAATTGCTCGTTCAAGCTTTAACGTTAGTATCATATTTTTATTATTTTTTTTTTCAGATCCTTTACTTTAACCCCTGGCTCGATGAGCCGGATATTTCTTGCTGCGTAATATCTCTTCAGTTCAAGTTGTCAAACCCAGCCAATCGAAATATAGGTGCTTAGCCGGCATGAATGTATAAATAATGGCGGTCAAACTGTCGAACGTTAAACGTTGTTTTCCTTTTCATGTGATCAACCGAGACGAGCTGTCAGTGGATTACACTGGAATGAAGGTAGGTCTGTAAGTTTTAATCAGCTGTAAGTTTTAATCAGCTTCGCTATGTCCTTATCACTTAGAATTACGGCCTTTTTTAATTTCCCCATCATAACAAAATTCTCAAATCTGATTGGCTTTCAACTGTTCTGATTTCTATAGGTAATAGAACAGTGCAATAGGACAGTCCGCGCCATCGCGCGCTCGCAGTTAAATGGCTAATTTCTCTTCTAGCGAAAATGTCTCTTGGAATTTCTTGGATCTTAATTTTTAAAAAACCTAAAACATCACAAATTGGTGACAGAACTTCGGGTTGTCCAAATTGGTCTGTAATCATACTCGTAATCGTAATCGTAATCGGCGTCTTCACACATGCAAAATTCCGATGATTACTGAGGCGGCAAATTTTAAACTTAAGTGATTTTGAAGTAATAAGCAATATTCCTCAGGGGAAGGAGGATTACATTTTCCTCTAAGCAAAACTCACTCAGAGTGGAGATGGTCAAAACACTGATCGTCGCTTCATTGGTTCTAATCGGTTGCGCAAATGTAACATAAAAAAAAAAACTTGCATTTTGTTTCAATGACGTCTCTTACGAATGTTGTTTAGACTGCGTTTAAAGGGTTTCTATCGCTTCCTACAATTGATGTCCACATGCAAAAAAACTAGATGCGTTCAGTTGGTCATACTTCACAGTTGCAAATCTCGTGCTACATTCAGAAATGCCTAAATCTTTATGCATGTTTTGTTTCTTGTGTTGAAGGTACGTGCGACAGATATGGTGACCAAGTCAGCTTGTCAGAAATTATTCCATTTACCAGAGCCAGCACAGGTAACTTCATGTCAAGGCTGGTTTTCACACGATCGCCTCAACCCTATTTTCCCTTCCCAATTAGAGTTACAATAGCAGGGGACGGTTTGGGGGATGCCTTTAAGAATATATTGCCGATTAGGGTACAGGATAAACACGAAATATTTATTTAGCAGTTATGTTTCGGCTTTGCCCCTTTTATCGATTACCAGTCACATTGGTCATGTTCTGAAGGCTTCAGTCACAGCAGTTCTTTTTTCTTCTTGAGCAATTTTTCGGTCATGATCGTTCCGCACACTTGTGGTTTACGTGGAAATCATTTGCGCCAACCCTCAAATTTTTGCCTTGTTAACCAACGTCTATTTATCGTTTTTGTTTGTTTGTTATTTTTCTGTCCTAACAGAAACTTACCTGGACTGTCCAGATGGCTCGCAATGTCTGGATTATGAGACTTGTTGTATGATGGACACAGGCCACTATGGCTGCTGTCCGCTTCCAAAAGCTGTTTGCTGTAGTGACGAGGAACATTGCTGCCCTGAAGGATACAGGTGATCATACTATTGAATGTTAATTTATTTTACCTTGGCCCCTATGCTTTCAAGGGAGAGTATGAGCGATGGCTCTTTGCATAAGTAGGCGATTTATCGAAGACAAAGCAACGTGAAATGAGGTCGCGAAAGCGCGCGGAAATTAATGCGGAACGTCACGTCCCGTGCTCAATTTGCTGCTCTATCATTGGTAATTTTTTATGACTCACGGTTAACGCATTTGTTGCTTTGATTCAAAGTACTGTATATTTTTGTCGTAATAGCGAAGCACGCGCAGCGGAGCACCAAAGGGTAAGAAAATTTGATTATCTATGCATCCAAGAAATTTTGGCTCTGAGAAAATCGTGCGTACGTACGTACGTACGTCCACTCCTTCATGTAAGCCGGGGATGAAATTTCGCATTTCAAGTACCCACGCGTTTCGGCGGTAAATCGCAAAGCCACCCGGACTTTGAGAGACAAAAACTACAACAATAACAAAGCCGCGCCTCTCTTTCGACTAAATTATAGCGTCTACATTGACGTGGACAACAGAGAAAGAGCTAAAGCGAGAGATAAAGAACGAAGGCGACCAATTTCGTTGGAGGAAAAACTTGTAAATTTTATAGCGGTGGTGAGAAAACGAGAAATGCTAGCGGCCACCAAGGTGAAAATTGAAAAAAAAAAAATTGAACAAGAATAGATGCGATATCTCCTCCATAAAACGTGTAACAAGGAAGTTTCTGGAAGTTTCACGATTTAGTCGTGCAAAACAAAGGCAAAGAAATATAAAAAAAAGTTTACCGCAAGTGCAAAGTTATTTTTTGCTAATTACATGCACCTATCGATATTTTAACCGTTTTCGTTGCCGTCGCCGCTTTGCATTACACGATTGTATATTTTGTTTGAGTAAACTATAGATATTAACGAGAGCTTTGCTCTTTGCCCTGGTTAAATCTATATATTAGAAAAGCGGAATGGATTCTGGGATTTGCATTCGGAGTGCCCTAAAGAACGTGTCCTCCTTAGTGACGTTATTAGAGAACATAAGCAAACACGTTTTGAGCGACTCACGTCAACCGGAAGTGGACATTCTGAATTATCAGCCAGTGGTTTTGCCCACATTTTTGGTCAAATACGCCGTAAAAAAAGTAAAGTTTCTGATTAATACCTATTTGGTAGCACTAAGGCATGTTAAAAAGGAACAGGTTTCAAACGACCTCAAAACGACTTTACTTAATCTCTCTTTTGTTTTTCTAAGACGGCGGAGCGGTTAAAACAATGAAGTTTTTGATATTTTTTGAACTGAGCTGCTTTGTAATTAGCTCTTCCCTAACAGAAGCAGCAGAAGTAGCAGTAAAAAGAAAGGTTAAAGATTTGTTTCTAGCGGCAAACTCACTTAGCTTATCCTGCTAGTTTACAGGCACCCCATTCAAACTGGACACTGATAGTACAAATAGAACATACTGATAGAAATAAAAACCCCAGCTTGCTAGCGGAAATCCGTTTGGCTTTTTACGAGCGCGGCCGAGGATATGAACTTCGGACTACCGAGAACAAATCCAGCAAGTGGCCAGAGCAGGACTCGAACCCGGGACCGCCGGATTGCGAGTCCGACGCGTTGACCACGCGGAGGCATTAATGAACGGCTTCTTTCTAACTGCTGACTTTTTAATGCAGATGTGACTTGACCTCAGAAACTTGCGTTGCTGGAGATGTTCGCATTCCGATGCTGAAAAAGACAACCGCAGCTCGCCGGCATCAAAATACTCAAAAGCTGACCAACTTGGATGAGAAGATTCGCTTTATCCCCGGACCCCCTGTTCGAGGAAACCCTTAAAGATCCTCAGATGGACGGACTATTCGTTGATGAGACAAACGGAACTGGACTACTCTTCTGCTACTCTTGTGCTTTCTCAACCTGTGGGTTAGAGAATTCAGGTTTAGACTTCGTTAGGACACACCGCGCCAATTAATTTCTGCATTTACAAGGTTTTCCGTTCATAGCTTTGTTTATACGTAAGCTCCTTAAACGACTATCGCAAAGTCTCTTAAAAGTCGACGTAACGAATAAATACCGTTCTTATTGGGACGTTAACGCTTTCATTAACCTAACTCTTTCAAGCTTCTAACAGTGGCCAAAAAAATTCACCGAAAACACAGTTTTAGTTTTGCAAAAGCCCGCTAAATTGATAGTGTAACGAAAATGACTGTTAAAGGGATTTCTTTTCAATGGTAACTCTGTAGGATTTCTTCTTCAGTTTTAAAAGTTAGCCTGATAGATGATCTCACCATAACCTTGTCAGGACTTTAATAGAACTTTGCCGGCTTACACACCGTATTTCCCCTACCTGTTTGAGCGCTTTCGTTTATCTTAAACCGTTCTGTAATAACTCTTAATTTCTTAGTGCTATGAAAGTTATTTCAAGCCATTTCAGAGGCTATGAATGATGTGAAATCTAAAAGCTGCAGTATCATTGCATCCAGCTTAAAAAATACATAGAGGATATTACATGGCTGCGCGGAGATACGAAATTTCTCTTCAATATTTTTTCAACACGAGAAGAGAAATTTCGTATCTCCAAGCGGCCATGTAATATTCTATTTATTATATAAACACCAATGAACTACCAAACCGTTTTTTGGTGTGAAAGGCGCGATTTATTATGTAGCCATAGCAACGGTGATATTTTCACATGTGCAGATACCAAGTTTTCGCGCGAAAGCTCACCTGGTATTTCATAAAATTTGGTGTTTATATAATAAAGTATGTTTAGAGCTCGCTTTTTGGGGAAATTACGTCTCTTAGTGTGCTTTAAGCTCTACTGGCCGTTTTCACACTAGAGATGGATTATGCTTCTGAGACGGATAATCCATCTTCAAAATCCGTCAAAATTGACGGAAAACAGTTGGATAAAGCCAGGCGGATGGTCCATCAAAAATTAAGTCCGTTTCATTTTCAAATTAAGACCTATTGTGTATATGACACGAATTCTCCAACGGATAATCCGTCTCTGGTGTGGGAAACGGCCATTCACACGAAGAAAACATGTTTAGTCAAATGAGGTTAAAGAAAATGAAATTCAATGAAAGAGTCTAAACTAAAGGAGTGGCTTTTACGCAAAGTTCAAAGAAATTTCACCTTTGCTTTCATTTGTGTCGAGTTTGTAGTTGACAAAAATCATAAAGAAGCTTTTTGAAGGAAACAAACTTAAACCGTGGTTAAGTAAACAACTTTTCAGCATGTTTAGGCTTTAGTGTAATGGAGCGTTATTATCATTACCTTTTAGTGTACATCATAGCTTAATGACTTCATGAAATACATATTTTGCTTTTAAAACTTTTTTGAAATGAAAGTGAGTTCGCTCGGCGAGGATTTCCATTCTGTGACTTACGTAGCACTAACATGTATTTTGTTGTAACAAGGGTCTCTTTTCAGTGTCATCGACCAAGTTTCAATAAGCAATTTCACGTTTTATTTAGTTTTCTGTTATTTTCGTTGGTAATACCATTATTGTTATTTTTTTTTTGTTCGTTTTCTAGATGTGTTTTATACCTCTTTTCTACGCCTCTCGTTTATTTCCCTCGTTACAACCTTTCGAACCACCACCAAACGCAGCAAGTGCCCTGATCGTTAAAAACAAAATGGATTTATTACATTCAAAATCTTGGCACATTTGAAACCCCATTTACACGTGCTAAAAAATCAGCACGGCACGCCAAATTTTTGGCACCGTGCCTTGTTTACGCGTGCCGAGACTACCTCTTGAAGGTAGCCTCGGCACCCCTAAAATTTTGAGCACTGGTACCACATTACATTTGGGACCGATACGTTTACACGTCCGAAAATTGGGAGTGCCGTGCCCTAAAATCGTCAGCACGGTGCCAAAAAATTTGGCGTGCCGTGCCGATTTTTTTAGCGCGTGTAAATGGGGTTTGAGTCGCCGGTTTATGCGCAACTATAGTAGAAGATGCTCTTCAGGAAATCCGGAGGCTGAAGCCTATTTCTATTGTTTTTTTCTTTTCCCCTGTTCTGGAATGGTGGCTATGTTCTAACGAACGTTTTTCGATTGTTAAGGGTCTGTTGAAATTGACTTAGTATTCATTTGATACTTTTTTTTTTTTGCTCTAGATAAAATCTAGATAGTTATTCTAATACAACATTTTTCAAGTAATGATAATTTTTTTTAATAAATGCAGTTTTTTTCAAATTGAAGTTGCCTTCTCTTATTTTTGTTGGTGCTAGAGGGGTTAGTAAGCAAATAAAATTTAGTACAGGGGAACCTCGCCTTACGGCCTCCCCGGTAATATGGTCACCTGTTTTTGAGCGCC
>CALNXK010000074.1:2070000-2082500 GCA_942486035.1 Porites lobata | reverse complement strand
TTGTCGTATCTATAGCGCTATTGTCATGGATACCTCACCAAGAACCACGGTTTATCACTCCAGTTCTCCTTCCATTGGTCATACTCTTTTCGTGGTGTTTGACAGCGTCTTCCTTTGCACCCCTGATAATGCTTTCTTGGATTATCTGGAATACTATTGGCTGTATTATGTTTGGAATACTGCATCAAGGGGGTGTTTATCCATGCCTGGCACATCTTCAACATTATCTTCATAATGCCAGGAGTTGGCAAAACTCTTCTGCAGCATATCAAGTGACTTTTTATCACACTTACATGCCTCCTCAGCATCTTTTAGCCTGGCCAATGTCTCGTGAACATGAAGGGGACTCACTTCACAGCCTAGCGGTTCTTGATTTAAAAGGAAGCTCAAAGGATACTCTGGTGAAACATTTGGAAAAGCTTATCCATGAGGAGGCTAAAATGCATGGAAAAAAATTTGAGGTAAGATAGTCTCTCATAGGAGACTAAAAGTAATGATTGGGGGTGAATACAGAAGTGATTGTGACTGTGATTTTTCAATCAAATGTTTTCTTTTTATGTATTGGTTTCAGTTTAGAGAGGGACTTAAACCTGGGTATCACCATTGTGGATCCGTTGCACTCAAAGGTTGGCACATATTATGCAACAAGTTGCATAAACACATCCCAGCAACAAATCACTTTTTGTGCTGTAGAATTTTTGCAAGAATTTTGTAGCCCTGACAAGTCGCATAAAATCAAATCAGTTTCAATTTGTGAATCTTGTTGCAACATGTTACCATTATGATGCATTAGTGCGACGTGTCACCCAGTGTGTGCTGACCATAACAGTCATCCCCACTACATCTCCAGCATCACTGGGCAATTCCAGAAAATAACCATACTATACCACGGACCGCTTTTCAAATTCCAAGGGCAATGGGGGGCTCTTTGAACTGGAAATCGAAAGGCATGGGGGGATACATTGTACTTATGATTGGAATTCCAAAGTCATGGGGGGTTTTAGGTCTGGAATTTCCACAGGAGACAGACAAGAGTGTATTCCTTGAATATGCTTAATATGTTATTTACTTAATCAGTTCACAAAAAAGCATGAACTGGCAACACAAGATACATTAGCAACGTCCGTCAATCAGGCATGTTTTGAATTCATGTTTATTTGTAGAAGAAATCGGAGAAACTGACAAAATGTGGGTTGAACGTCATGCTCCAGAGGCCTTCATGCCACACAACATCATTTTAGGGACTTAAAGCAGCCACTGGAGGCAGTTTAGAAGAGGCCAGAAGTGGCCACGAAAGAATGGGTTGAGGCTGCCACCATTTGTCACAAATTTAGAAAGTTAAGCTGCATAGCAGATGCAGGTGCCAAATTGTTTTGGTTTGTTTTTGTTTTTGTAGCTCAGTTTGACTTTATAGATGTTTGTCTCAGTTTTAACAAAACTTAATGGCAACCTTTCAAGAAATCAGGGACCTCTTAGCTGTGGCAGCTTCAAAGGTATCATAGATGAGGTCAAGATTGAATTTCTTTTACTCTACGATTTGAAGACCTCCAAAAATCTTGATTAATGATTTCGAACCTTACAATGATTACAGACGATGTATGTCCGAGTCGATTTTTTCGAGATGGATGCTCTAAAGAGTCACAAATAACATTATCACAATATATTTCTACACAAAAGAGTCATTTACCTTAAGTCGGTTTCGATTCAAGGAAAACGTGAAATTTCACTCACCCACTTTGTTTACTTGTCTCTTGATCTCCCGCTTCAGTTGCCACTACGTTTTAACTTATACAGCTGTTTACAATTGTAGAATAAAAATTAGTCAAATATTTGCCATTGAAATGCAAAAGCGATGGCTAATAAACACTTGTTTGGCTAAATGAGGAAAATTCTTCGCATTTAAAATAGCAAAACTTGAAGGATAAGCTGCCATCTGTCAAGGCAATCAAACCATCCTTTTTTGCCCGATGCTAACTGAGGTCGATGCAGGCTGAACATCAAGCAAATATGCTAATTAGCTCAAAGATGTGAAATTTTCCTTCTGGTTGGCCTCCTCTGTGCCGCCTCAAGTTGTTGCTTAAGGTCTCTTTATCTCTCATCAAAGCGGCTTCATAAATTATTTCGTGCATTCAGTGTGAAACATGGTCTTTTCACCAAGGATGCCATTTTATCTTTTGAAGCTTGAGTGACTGGGAGCAGGTGCTGACCCCAAGGCTCATATTCATGATAGCTAAATGAAAAAGCTCTTGATCGTGTTTTGATCGTACTATCTTCCAAGTGTACACACGTTCATGGCAAGATATTCTTATTTTTATCTTTTGTACCAGTTTGGGGTAATGTAAAGTTTATATACCTGTTGAACAGCTTTAACAAAGAAACTTTATTATTATTATTATTGTTATTTGATTCCAGAATTTCTGGAGTTATAATGACCTGCAAAAAGACTCCGCTGTAATCAACTCCACTGAACAGAAGTAGAGTCATTTGAAATAATTTGGCATCAAATCAGAGCCAAACTGGGCATATTTGTGAACCCTGTTGGTTATTCAGAAGGATTTGAAGAAAAATGGGAAATTCGAATGGAAGGAAGTTGACAATTTTGGAATTCCAAGGGCATGAAGGGAAACGCATTTTGAAATTTGAAGACCACGGGGTAGAGATAAAATATGGAAGCCGTCCATGATATGGCGTAGATATTTCCTGGAATTCCCCATTCCCAGTGTCTCACTTTTTTCCATAGACTGTGTTGGAATAAAAATGCTGTATCTCTACACATCATCAGCATAACTAAATGTAATAGCTACATGTATAACAAACAGTTGTCAGCAAGGTGCGAACAAGGATTCAATTATTCCTTGCACTTTTTTAACTGTTTTGTTTTGTTTGTTTGTTTGTCTTTTCTTACCATCAACTCTGTGTCGTCTGCCCTTTAATGCAGTTTAACTATCCAACAGGGTCAGGAGGGGTATTTTTGGGATCTGGGATTTGGCCAAAATACAGTGTGGGAAATTTCTTGACAGGTTATGGGAATTGATAAAAAATGTCAGCAAGTCCACAGCAACAAACCAATGAGTGGTGCCGGATCTCCCAGTTGTAGACCTGGATCAGTACAATTAAACTTGTAGAAAAATATGACATGGCAAATTGATCCTTACTGCAAGGCAATGAAGAAGTAAACAAAAGAATAAAACCAAAAAAATGTATATTTCAAAAAGGGAATTGGGAATTGAGAATTAAACAATGGGAATTGACCAGTATTTGGCAGGTGGGATTCTCCAAAATTCGCTGTCAATGCGAAATCTTAGCATGGGATGCGGTATTGGGGAAGAAAATGGAATGGGGTAGATATGACAGACCTTTGTTGTGAAAAAAGGAGAATGAGAATCAGGAGGACAACCCTGCCCCCCCCTTTCCAGACACTCCCCAAAATATGCACCTCATCATCATCATCATCATCATCATCATCACTTTTGTTTATACACGGTAAAAACAATCAGGCTAAATATACAATATACAATATCCTAAAAATGTTTACAAACTATAGAATTAAAGGTAATAGCATTTACAAAGATGAATGTTGAAATAAATAAATACATGTAAATAAGATTAATTTATAAAATTAAAGCCTGTTGTCTATGAATGCCGTGTTCGAGCTAGAAGTTAACAGTTTCCGAAAGCCTGTGAAAGATTTTGCTTGTCTTTCATCAGTGGGCAAATTGTTCCACAGAACAGCCCCGCTGTAACAGAAACTATTTCTATAGTAATTGGTTCGTGGCAAGGGAACAGCAAGCTTGTTTTCAGAATCTCTAAGGTTGTAAGAATTATAACGTCTTTTTTAAATCTGATGCATCCAAACCGCATCCCTACACATTATCAACAGGTCATCTTTTTTCTCGCATTTTCTTGACTGACTTTTTTTTATGTCTTTACCAACAGATCTTTGTTATCTGCCCTTCAACAGTCAAGTTTAACCATCCAAACTTTAAATTGTTAAAACAGTTTTACCCCCACTTGAGCATGGAGGACCCCCCTGACTTGATGCCTCTTTTCAAATCAGACCCTGAAGAAACTTGGACTTGTATGAGAGGTAATCAGGGGGGAGATTACTTGGATCCAACATTAAATACTGAGCACTGTGCAAGGAGAGTCAAAGAGACCTTGAAAAATGAATGGAGAGTTCCTGGTTGGAGGGATTTTACTAACTGGATTTATTCAGAGCTTTCTCTTAATTTGTATCAGTATGTACAGAACAACAGTTACTCATAAGTTAACTTGTAGTCGTTTTGAGATACACAAAATTAAACATTTACACAACGTACCTAATTTACCTAATGTAAGTGCAGACACGAATAAAGTCGCAGAAAAGTTACTTTTCTTTAAATCATACTCTGCAGCGTGTTAAAGTGCATGCGACATAATTCCTTGTTGAGAAAGTAAAGAACGCAAAAAAAAAGTAAATAAAAAAGTTGAGAAGAAAGTATTCACATAAAGTGAGGAAAAGGAAAAAAAACTGAACCGAAAGTTAACTTTTGTGACTTGGAAGAACAAGTGACAAATGCTACACGCGCCGTTATTAGTTGTTAACTGTATGAAACAATTGGATTCCATTTTGGCCTCCTGGCGCTGTCTTTTCATTTTTAGTAGAAATCAACTAGCATTGTATCACGAATTCTGCAATTTGATTGGGTAACGCTCGTACGCACGTGATAAATTGTAGCGAGCCGGCGTTTTGAACAAAAACCAAGCAATGGCAACCTCTTGAAAGTATCCTTTCTGTTTTTGAGGAATAAAATAGAATTAATGATGCTTCAACCCCAAATAACATTTCTTTGTACATTTCTTTGCCGCCTTAGCAGTTTCAGTTTTTTTCAACGACTTAAAAAACTGTAGAAAAGATTTAGAAAAGATACATAGCGTGATTCATTTGTTACTAAGGTAAGTGTTGTGATTGACAATTTAGCACTACAATTAAGAAATCCATTAAACAGGCGCATATATAGAAATGAAACTCTTAAGTAAGAAGTCAAAGAATTCTGATCTCCAGATAGCTGTGCAGTTCATCCGTAAAGCAGAAAGAAACGGAGTAGTGCCAGCTGTAAGTGCCAAGCATAATATATAGATTTAGCCAAGCCTAAAAGCGAAGATTCCGTTTCTGTATAATTCTAATTTCTTTGTTACAACAATGAACTTAAAACCAAAGAGCTTTAACACATTGCAAAGTAGTACAGAAATTTGTACTTAACTTTAGTAGGGGAAAAGCTGGATGATGTACATTCACAGAAAAAAAAAATAGATAAATAAATAAGATAGGGGAACCGCCTTCAATTGTTCTTTGTGGGATAGAAGTCCTAAAGGCTTTCTATAATTCTCGCTTTGTTTCCTTTCAACAATAAATGTATACACGATTTATGTATGGAGTTGAGCAGAAATATTGCCACTTTTACACTTCCACATTAAGTTCTTCAAATGTTCTTGCAAAAAGTTTAAACCAATTATCGATAGATCGACTCCTTGAAGTTGTCTCTTCATTCAAAACACGGTATTTCGGACACCATTTGAGGGCAACCAACCAGTGCAACCATCATCTTAGGGACTGTTTACATGGAGGTGGGGACCCCAGGTCAGGTGAGGTAACCCGCTTAGGTGGGGTAACTTGCCTGTTCATATAATTTTCCTTTTAACTTGATCACGTTTACATGATAGATGGGGTTACCGGCCTCGGGTTACCTCACCTACCTGGTGTCCGCCACCTCTATGTAAACAGGTCGGTAGCGAAAACCCGCGCCGCAAGGTGAACCAGTGGCAGCAATTTATCCTTCACTGACGGGTCAAATAGTTTACTTCTGTTACCCCCTCCCCAAAAAACCACCAAATATATACTGCACAACGTCACTGCCAAATATGGGGTATCACTTTTACCAAAATATGGGCGAAAGAGTTGGGGCCATAAAGAAGATGAAAAATCTTCGTAACGTTGCGAGGCTCTATGAATCTCACACCAATTCAGCCTTGCCTCTTGGTACGGCCGCCTCGCGGCAATCAAATTCGATTACAGAAAAAGGCTTGGAAAAGAATTGTTGCCGGCCCTACATCACGTACCGATTTACTATCGGCAAATTGAAAGATGCAGGGTACATCATTAAAAACGCTAATATATGACTCAGCATTAATAACGCTTCGTTTTATTAAAGTAACGCCTGTTAGGCAGGATAGAATACTTGGTGTTGAAAGTTACGGCTATTGGTTTCTGTTCGTTTTAACTTTGTAATGACCAATAATAAGAAAACAGGTGCGCCCCCTACCTTAAGATTCTGTACGGACAGGCGGATGGTCCCGCGCGCTCTCGAGTTTTCCTAGCAAAGGAGGCTCCGCTATAAGACAGCCTTTTTTTCTTGTGCTCGATACCCACCATTTTCTCGATACCCACCATTTTCTGTCTCAGCAGAAGCCTCACAGTTTCCGCTGGTGTTTTCTCGCTTTTCGCAAAATGAGATTCTACATTGCTGCTTTCACGTTACTGGTTTTTTGCCGTGGGTACCCGGCCATGAAACAAAATCCTCGGGGGTTGTCATGGAATCTACCCTACGTCCTAAGAATCCTGTCAAACGCCGTCAGCTTCTCTTGGCATGTGGAGTTCACAAGAGGGCAATAAATTATCGTGACGACGGCAAAATGGCGTGCCCGTTTCTTATGACTTGCTGTATCATGACTAATGGGAATCCGATATGCAATACCGACTACGGATGCTGTCTAATTCCCAGCTCAGTTTGTTGCAGTGACGGGATCCATTGCTGCCCGGCTGGTTACCGCTGTGGTACAACCAAGTGCTACAGAAGTCATAAACCATTTTTCCGAAACCATGGGTTTCCATAGGATACTAGTAACTGATCTAGGTCAAAACCCATGGGGTTTACATTTTTGTTTCATAATTTTTTAAATCAGAGATTTTTTAATTCTTCTCGAACGTACAGAAAAAGCGGGTTTATGTAAACTTTGTGATTATTTAGCCATCATGTGCACCATTAGGGACTGGAGAATTATAATGGCCATGGAAATATAACAAATGTGTTTTTAGTGAGAGGAAACTATAGAGTGGAACGTAGAAAGTATTTGCTTCGCCATATATTTCAGCCAAATCCGCCTTTACGTTTGATTGATTTTGTCGTACTGTGTTAACAGGAAGACAAAACAAGGCTCCGCTGGAATGGTGCCTTTTAAAGGAAGAAAATTAGGAGATATAAAAGCAAAAAAGTAGGACATTGCTGTCGGTTTGGAGACTTGAACAACAACAAACTTGAGGAAACCCCAATACTTTGAGGCCCATGAATCATTCAACTCTCGGTCTCCTTTCTTTTTCGCACTGCAAATGTAATCTTTTTGTTTGTTTGCTAGTTAGAACGATTTTCGTATGACCCGGAAAAATGGTTTCGGTAACCTTCGTTTTCCCTCTAAGGAAAAACCCTGATATGGAGAAGGCATTGTTCGGTTGGCCCATAGTGTCGCATAACGAAAAAAGCGAGGTATAGATTGATTTCTAGAAAGTTCTCGGGCATGAAGATTTTTCACCCGAGCATTCGCTTAACCAATTAAAAGCCCCGCGCATTTTTATCCGTGCGATAAACTAAGGGCCTGTTTACATGGGGGTGGGGGACCCCATGTAGGTGAAATAACCTGCTTAGGTGGGTAACCCTCCTGTCCTTATAGTCTCTCATTTTAATTTTATTACGTTTACATAACAGGTGGGGTGACCATATGAGAGATTATATGGAGAGGAGGGTTGCCCCACCGAAGCGGGTTATCTCACCTACCTGGGGTCTTTCATCTGCATGTAAACAGGCTCTATTTCCGTTCGTTTGTTTTTTCTGTTTTGTTCGCGCATTTTCATTCAAAGTCATTCTAGAATCGCTGAAACCTGTTTTCTTGTAGACCGAGAAAACAGCCGCCGCGACATTTCTCGACTCCACCACTACGAGAAGACCAGTAATGGATAACGGACGTTTCCTTTCCCCTAAAGCGTTTGCTCTCATCTGCTACTTTGAGCAGCTGTTTCCCGCCAAAAGTATCTTAGCAGGAGACGCTGCAAAATATATGACGTCAGAGGGTATTAGTGTGCGAATTCTGATCGCTCACAAAGATTTTGCGTAAATTCGTGCTGTGTAACATTTCTCTGCAGACTGCCAGTGACGTATTCCTCAGAGAACTGCTGAATTCTGTTTTCACGAAAACCTCTTTTTTGCTCCTTATCTTTTGGCTTCGCCTTTAAATTTTTTCCCTTGATTTATCCTCAAACTTTCACAGACAAAGTGATGAAGTTGTCATGAATTCGAGCTTTAATCATGTTGAATTTTAGGAAGAAATTGTGATTCCTTAAGCTAAGCAAAAAGAACGGTATATCAGCGCCAGCTGTAAGTGTTAAGCTTATTTAACAGGGGCACCCAATGGATCTGTTCCTCAAAATATCTGTTCTTCAAGCACATTTTTGCTGGCTGGGAGATGTGAAAGAAATAATAGTCCTTGGAAGGAAAGTGTTGCTGGGAAAAAGATAATTCAGGGTGTCAGAGGGGATTTGAAGTCTAGAATAGCTGCTACGGGTTATTTGTATGAGTTACTTACCACTCAAGATCTGAATTGTGCCCTATGAAACTTCCCAGTAAGTCAGGTTGCAGGTTGTAAGGTTGCTGGCTGGGAACTCTTCCATCAGTCTTGCTGGGAGTGAGGAACAGATAATTTTTTTCCAGCAATCTCCCAAAATGCTTAAAATAGTCTCAGAAAACTTTATTCACGCTTTGTTGTTGTTTTTAGGTCTTTTTCTCACAATTTCCCGTTGGGTGCCCCTGATTTAATAACTAACTAAAAGGTACTGTTAGTCGTGCTTCAGGCCTCCTCAAGCTTTTGGCCTCTAGCAACTAGATAGTCCTGCATGACACAACGCTGTTTGAGAAATATGCTTGAGAAACGACACAGTTTTTCTTTCACAGTATTTTTTAAGCATTTGAGGAGTATGACACACACTTAAAATTAAAGTGTAATGTTACAAAGGAAAATTTGTAATATTACACTTTTTAACGAGTAAAGCGTTACACAGAATTTTCAGTGTTGTGTTACGCTTTATGTCGGGTAATTTTACGCAAACTTTAGTGTAAAAGAGCTGGTACTCTTAACATGATAATATTACACAGTTAAAGGTATACTTTTATAATTTTTTCTATTGTAACATTACACGTAGGGTACGGTGTACATTTTACCCGTTTTTACAGCGTAAATGTATACCATAGTAAAGGTAATTTTACACTAATAAACTTATAGAATTAAACACACCTATCGGCGTTAGAGTATACTAATAACACAGAGTAATATTACACAATTTGTAGTGTTGTGTTACTCGTTTTTTCGGGTACTTTAACACCAACTAAAAGTTTTAAAATTGAAGTGTATTGTTAGAAAAGAAAAATTATAAAGTGGCACTTTTTATGGTGTAAAACACTACATAGAAATTGTGGTGTAGTGATACTCGTTATTTTGAGTATTTTTACACCACGTTTAGGCTGAAACAATAGGTATTTTTAACATTTACTTACAGAGTAAATGTATACCACAGCGGAGGTAATTATGCACTCACATGTGCACTTATACGTTTATAGAATAAGACACCCACTCTCTTTCAAAAAAAAAATATCGAAGCAAGAAAATGTTCATCGCGTGAATAAGTTATCTGAGCCGCTAGTTGTACATCTAGCAGGTATATACTTCAGCTGCAGTCTACGGTCTCATTTCAGATATATCGTACGAAATTCACGCAACTGCATTTGTATACATGTGTAAATTAAAAGGTGTTTTAGCTAAATTAATGAAATGACCTAAACCGCTAACGATGCATCACTCCATTGACAGGACTGTCATTTGTGCGGGTTTCTATCTTTCCTGAGAAATGTAACACTATGTTTCTTTCTTCTTCTTCTTTTCTTTTTTTTTTTCTTCACTGTCCATTGTCTTCGTACTATCGATTTAATTCAGACCATGTTCCTTTTCCGCGTGTTCTCGAAGAGGAAATTTACAGCAACATAAATTACGTGACTGAGTCAAAAGCCGCAGCAGATCCAAAGATCACGTATAGTCAGTCACCAGGAGCTTAAGTGACAGGGCGCGAATTTTCGTGCAATCAGGATCGATGATGTTGCCGATAAAGACACTTGAATACCGTTTGTATTCATCTTTTGTTCCAACCGTCCTCCACGAAGGTTGTACTAAAATTAAGCGCCGTAAATTTGAAGATTTTAACTCAAAGTCAACATTGATTTCAAGTTAACAAGGATGTAGGGCCGATTGTTAGAGCAAAGGATGATGGAGGCTCCAAATGACTGCTAAGAAGAGAGCAAAAACCATGCATTCAAACATGTTCAAAGATAACGACGGCGCATTTCGCATTTCGAGGTGAGTATACTTTCCGTAATTTCTGAGTTTTATGTTAAAACTATAGTCTGGCCCTAGATTTCTTGAGGCTTTTGAAGTATTGTTTTACCGTACTGCAACACCTTGAGCGGTTTTCCTACTGTGGGAGAGCGCGATGCGATATCAAAAGCGCATTGTGAGGTGTTTAGCTTTGAAATCTCGAAATTAAGATAACCTCGCTATTTCGCCTCAAATTTTTGTTTAGGCTTGTTAGGAGAATAGCCTGACAGGAGACAGATATATACGACTAACATTAGAAATATAAATACTGGATATAAGCTGACTGAAATGTTTTGTGAATATTGCCGTTGGTTGTTCGTTTGCTTTTAACCGCCAAAAGGTCGCGTGACATGACGTCAACAGCGAAGACTGCATTGTATCACCTTATTGTTTTTGCAGACACAAATTGAAGCTTAAATATTTATAGCGAATTTAATTACTTTTAATTCGAGCGGTTTTGCTCTTTGCAAACAAAAGACGTGCATTACAAGCGTACCACCCGAACGGTTCGGGGGATCGTGATGTCACGCGCGACATTTGATTCCATACATTTACTATTCAAATGATCGGTAGAAATGCTTTATAAAACACAGAATTTTGCACCTTTTGATCCCAAATGTTGATATAATGTAAGTTATCTTTATTTATTTTTCTTACATTATACCTAGTGGCTATTCGTACCGGACCTGTACATCGACTTGTATTTGCAGGGACCGCGCAGCAAGTTTTCGAGTGGGGGGGCTAAAGAAGAATGCATGAAGGAAATTTTTTTTTCCACATCTTCAGTGATGTTGCTATCGGGTCTGAAAATTCACCATCACTAAATTGAAATATCACAGATTGTTATGTTATACTACTGATATCAACCTTTAATTACTATAAATAAGCCAGAAATCCAACGATTTTGCTTGAGCTGCCTTGAACTCAAGGCTGTATAATTACTGAGCAATTATTGCACGAGGCTGAGTATGATATGAAGAATTATACAGATCGAGGGGGTTATCCGCCAAAGCCGAAGGCTTGAGCCCGGTGGATAACACCCTCCGAGATCTGTATATCTTCATATCATACGAAAGCCGAGTTCAATAATTGTTTAATTATTCATTCAAAATATTTACGCGGCAAAACAAAACGGTAACTGAAAATAATTTAGTGAATGAAAATTCAATTATAGAACAGATTCAGAAAAAAGTAGCAAAAATTATGCAGAGTTTACTCACCAGATAAAGAAGGTTTTCCATTTTGTTTGGAAAAGTAATCAGAAATTTTAAGAGATCTCTTCTTTGCATTACTAGTGGTATGTGAAGTCTTGTCTTTGCCAGTAACTCTGGTCACTTTCGAATTAACGATTTTTTGCTATTTTTCACTCCGTTACTTTTGCTAAGTTATTTTTTGTTGAATTTATTTTTATTCTTGCAAAAAAGTGGGGGGGCTAAAGCCCCCCCAGCCCCTCCCTCTGCGCGGTCCCTGATTTGATATGTAGAATAGAGATAAATCCAAACCAGAAAAATATATTAAGCTTGCCTAATTTTTGTATGTGATTTCGCAGACAAAAACCTGTAATTGCACGAGGCTTAAAAAGGCTTAATATCATTTTCATTACTTTACCTGTGTTTTGTTTTCATCATGGCCCTGGTCCACCGGCCAGGTGGTTATGTGAGGTGGTCATGCCCTCCTTTGACTAACGACACAGTCAGGTGGTTTTGCCCGCTTGTTTCCAGGGGACTCATGGATTGGAATAAAACGTGTTTTTCGAGTAATTCTGTGATCAGATATCTGAATTGAATCTGAAGCTTTCATTTCAATACCAAGTCATAAAGTCGTATAGCTGTGTTTTGTTTTCATCCTGGCCCTGGTCCACCGGCCAGGCAGTTATGTAAGGTGGTTATGCCCACCTTTGACTAACGACTCAGTCAGGTGGTTTTGCCCGCCTGTTACTGGGGGTCATGGATTGGACTAAAACATGTTTTTTGAGCAATTTTGTGATCGGATATCTGAATAATATTGTATAGTGAAGCTTTCGTTTTGATACCAAGTTATAAAATCTTATA
>CALNXK010000074.1:2055000-2065000 GCA_942486035.1 Porites lobata | reverse complement strand
TTTTTTAATACGGTATCTGTATGAATCCCTCAAACGAGGGATTTATACAGATAAATTCCTAATTTTAAAATAGTTATGAATTCAATTCATCAGCCCTACTCTTCCCTGCTACGTCATCAAGCCCTCCCCTGACTTTCAGTTTGTTGAATATTCAAGAGGGTTGTACGTTAAATAAAGGTTGTTGAATAAGAAAAGTAAAGGTGTGAATCATCATGAAATAATCAACTATAAAAACTTCATCCCAAACTATCTCGAAAACGCTCTTATAGATTTGGCTTAAACGTCGAACAGCGACGCAGCTATTAGAGGAAAAAGCTCTCGTGAACGATTTTGGAAGAAAGGTTCCCAGGGCCGAAAAATACGGCTGCAAGTAAAATTTTTATGCAAGCAGTTAACAAGCTGTCAAGTTATGTTCCAACAAGTCATTCGCTATCTTTCTCACCGTGATGAATTCATTGTCCGTGGCCGTGTTTAGTTTTTCTCTAATTTGCGAGCAATGATATGGTCACTCGACCTTACCGTGTATAACTCCTTTCATGTGGTTGTAAAACGTGATTTCAAACAACACGTTACATTGCTTCGTCAGTGACGTCACAAAACACGTTTTCCTAAACGGGGAAGGGTTCCAAACCTTAATCTTAGGAGTATTCACCGCCAAAATGTTACGTAAACAGTGTAAGTCGTAAATTGTTAGCTATTTAATTAATCAACAAGTCACGTGACCCTTTTCTCTTTATTTACCGATTTCTATGTAACGTAAACACATATACAGGGTGTTTCAAAAGTTCGTTCCGATTTTTTCTTGCCTTAATTTTTATTGATTATTAAAGATAACTTTTGTAAACCTAAGCATGTTATTCATTATTCATTTAACATTGACTAACTAAAATATTAGCAACCAGAATCTCTTCCTTTATGAGTTCTGACATTTTCTAAGCGGTGAGGTGAATGTATGAGCTCCCATAGCGTGTCTAAATTCACAATTTCCCAGGTGAAGCGTGGTCGTTGTCTTAGCTAGTCCAGTGTTTTGGGGGCTGGATCTTTGTATGTTGTCTCATCAACAATAATCCAGATGGTTACTAGAGGGTTCGCATCACGTGAGTTTGCCGGTCGGTCGTCCTTTGGTATAAAGTTTGCAAATTCTTCTGATGCCATGCCTGCATGAAGTGTGCACCTTCTTTTTTTCTTTTCAAAGCTTTCCAACGTTTGTTGGTCACATATCTCCATACCGTTGTGCTCGAAACTTTGATATTGCGAAGTTGAAGTTTTCTTTTTACCTTCCAGTCTTGTTGAATTATTACGCATATACTTACAGCTTTTTCTGAGACAACATTTTTCACACAGTTTGTAAAAAAAACCGGCTATCTACTCCTTGGTTTGTCCTGTAAGTTCTTTACTTTTGACCGCTTGTTCTCTCATCTTTCAGACTTCTTCAATAATTTCACAATTTCTTTGACTAAATGGACAGAGTACCGTAAAAATAAATGCCTGAGCTCTAGCACAAACAGTGTACGCCTTCATTTTCGTGAAAGAGCAGAGAAAACAAAAGAAAACGCCAAAAAAAAACGAAAATAGAAAACATACAAAATGGGCAGAAAAAATATGGTCGGTAAAAATTCGCGTACGTGCACATTTGGGGATAAATTTCCTAACTGAATCAGTTTACATTTGCCTAAGGAAGCATTAAATTCTTTGCGCAAAATACAATTTACAATCGGAACGGACTTTTGAAACACCCTGTACAAGGTGAATTTTTCAGAACCTTTTTAATAGCTTCTGAAATGTACGTAAAAGAACTTGTTGCTCTTTCATTATCCTTTCCCCATTTTAGAGTACATATTTTGACCGTATATTCTCAATTATAGGTCACGTGACGAAAATTTGAGCTTATAAAATGTCTCATATTGCTAAGGCCATTAAGCTATACATTGGTAGCCCAATTTTCAGGATCATTGACGGAAGTAAACCGTTCTAAATAACATTCTATCAAAATATGCACATTTAACTAGGTAGTTATGCCTTGAGTGGCGTGAGAGAATCTTTTAGAGATTTTTCTTTCCAATAAGTAGCAATTGGGGCTTTAGGATATATTTGTGCGAGCGTGTTGTTGCCTGTAATAAGGTGCCTGTGTTTCATTAGAATCTTTTTGAGATTCGGAGTAGCAGGATTAAAAGTCGTAACAAAAGGCAAAATATTTTTCGATGTTTTAGGTTTATTTTTTAAAGTCCTTTTACAAAAGCGAATCCAGTCACACTTTTGGACTCCTTGATGTAATATTTTTCTGTATAGCACCCATTTAACCCTATTCATACCGAGCTTTTTTGCTCCTGCGACTGGGAAGGCGGGGTTGGGGGGGGGGGGGTGGTTGGAAGTCCCTTTCATATTTTCAAAACCTTTCATGATACGGTCACACAAGATACTCATCATTTCTAACTTTTGCGCATAACTTGATTTAAACAACGACTTAACTTGACATCATTACGAGGTGATAAATAAAAGGTCATAGACAGTATCTAAATTTTCTTCAGAGGAGACGTAAAGCAAACTGATACTTTTAAGTATCAGTTTAAGACACCTTAAAAGGTGTCTTATAAAGTCAAGAAGTTGGCTAAGACAAATAATTATCTTTAAAAATAGCAGTGATGTCATGATGACGTCATTATTACAAAAACATGTAACTGGAATCATCATATCCGTTATCATAAATCCACCAATTTCCTTATTAAATCTATTCAATTTTATTTAAAAGCGGTATAAATCGAGGTAATCTAAACAGTACATTCAACCTGTGTATAAAATGATACTTATTGGGCCAAAAATCTACAGATTATGAAATTCCGATCGAGGATTAACACTGTTGAAAGTTAAACCAGCATCTGCCATTTGGTCATATCAAAGTCATGATCCTTTTTCTCAAACAAGTCACTAAGAAAGCCTGTATGTCATTGACAATTATAATAACTTTGATAAATCATCCTATGTTAAGTGTAATATAATAATTCAATGAGTTCAAAATTATATAAATAATTTATAGAAAAGAATGCAAATTTCTAAAAACGTGGTTGTAAAACTCTGTTGCCATGGTAACGTCAATGTTGACGTACACATCAAGACGACTTTAAATAAGATAATTTTTAGGATTTTTTTGTTTTCAAGTTATTTGCATTTTTACCGGTCTGAATAGGGATCATTTTCCTGGCGTGAAATAAGAATAACAGAGTACCACTGACAAAACTTGCAGAATCTTGGGTGCTAGTGACTGATTTTATTGAGTAATTTTATGTTCTTACCATTAGCCTTTTGTTCTGCTTTCTAGATTAACCTCGATCAGCTTAGTTCACTCTGACCCACTCCCCTTCATGAAGGATGAAGCTGTACCTAGTTTACATCACTCTTCTGGTTCTTTGTCTTGAATATTCTTGCGATCAAGCTCGTAAGCTTGATTTCCGTGTAAAAGGAATATTCTTAAAACCCGCAACGCATGTTTCAACTCTACTGGATGCCCAGAAGAGAGGAATTGTTAAATGTCCCGACAACAGTACACGTACCTGCATGAATAACAGCGAATGTTGTATCATTGAGAATGCAACTACATCTACTGTTGACTGTTGTCCCGGAGTTTGCTGCGGTGTTGGACCGACTTGCTGTTACAATACAGATAACACAGCCCAGTGCTCTGATGGTATTTGCACAGAACCTTAGTACCCACGCTAATTAGGGGACTCAATAACGTTAATTAGTTTTTAAGATGGAAGCCGCTTACAGCGACAAGAATGAGAAAATTTGTGTTTTACTGTATATGACGACTCTCATGCATATTGTACTGGAAAAACCATTGCTCATCATTAAAACTTAATCGTGAATGAAAGTTCCAGCGTGTCTTATGTCATGATGTTGAGAATGTCGCTATCAAAATAAACAATTTTCCATACTGAAAACAAGAAGAAACCTCACTTCGGCATAATTCGTACTGCAGAAAAAAAAATAGATAAATGAAGCATCAAATTGGTCGGAATTGTTTGCGACTTATGTTGTTAACAGATGTTCTTCACAAAGTAAGGCTGTCTAAGTTTGGCGTTTTCTTGTCCTAAAAACTTTAAATTCACACTCTGTAGAACGAGCGAAGAGTACCTAATTACCGAGCCTGGACTCGAGCTACTGGACTTCGAGCCGGGACTCGAATCCTAGCTCGAGTCAGGGAGGAATGCCATACCATTTTTTTATCGTTGAGCACTTGCCCATGCTTTCGTTGTTTCAAAAAAAACGAAACAATGAAAGAAAGGATTGCTCATGATTAATCGAAAAGCTCGCCCAGTTCTTTATTCATCGTAAGCAAACTCAGTTTAGTATAACAATATGTCGCCTTTGATTTGTAACAAATGCCAAACAAGAGAGGATAAAGGGGACAGAGAAGGCATCCCTCATACACACCCTATTCCATAGGTAATTCGTCTCGGGTTATTTTTAGAATCGGGATAAAGTTACCCCGCGCGCTGCGTGGATGTTTCGTGGCGGTTTCGCATGACTAAACGCCGTGCAAAACATGTCGGGCGAAAGGCAATGAAAACGTAAAGAGATCTAGAGCATTCCTGAATATTGAAGTGAAATGAGTCGGCGCTTACCTAGGAAAAGGGAATCGCTGGACTCTTTGACAACCCCTGACATCAGTATAACTCGAAGTTGTCGTAACCTCAGTGCTTTAATAAAATGAGAAATTTCGCCGGTCTATTAAAACCGGTCGTTTGCTTTCACGTTACTGGTTTTTTGCCGTGGGTTCTCATTTAAGGTACCCGGCCATGAAACAAAATTCCTCGGGGGGTGTCATGGAATCTACCCTACGTCCTAAGAATCCTGTCAAGCGCCGTCAGCTTCTCTTGGCAAGTGGAGTTCACAAGAGGGAAATAAATTATCGTGACGACGGCAAAATGGCGCGCCCGTTTCTTATGACTTGCTGTATCATGGCTAATGGGAATCCGATATACAATACCGACTACGGATGCTGTCTAATTCCCAGCGCAGTTTGTTGCAGTGACGGGATCCATTGCTGCCCGGCTGGTTACCGCTGTGGTACAACCAAGTGTTACAGAGGTCATAAACTATTTTTCCCGAAACCATGGGTTTCCATAAGATACTAGTAACTGATCTAGGTCAAAACCCATCAGGGGCACCCAACGACAATTTTCGGAAGAACATCTGTTCGGAAGACGATTTGAGATCTAGAATTTTCGAAACATTTGTTGTAAAATTTCTTGCTTGCCTGCCGCTCCTAGGATTTTCGAACATGGAAAAAATGGTATAACTGCCTATTTTTAACGGATTTTTACCCTTAAAAGGTCACCTACAATTTTCGGGAGCCTTTTTTCTGGATGAAATTTTCGAAAAAGTAAGTTTTGATCCCTATATTATTTTCGGATCACTAGACTTTCAGCTAGGAAATCCGAACAGATGAAAAATTTTTAGGGGATAAAAATATGCCTATATCTACCGTTTAAATACTAAAATACGTTTAACAATGCTATGTTTAAGTGGTTTTGAACTATATTCTCTTTGGGTGCCCCTGACCCATGGGGTTTACATTTTTGTTTCATAATTTTTTAAATCAGAGGTTTTTTATTCTTCTCGAAAATACAGATAAAGCGGGTTTATTTAAACTTTGCGATTATTTAGCCATCATAAATGTGCACCATTAGAGACTCGATAATTATAATGGCCATGGAAATAAAACAAATGTGTTCTTAGTGAGAGGAAATTTAAGAGTGGAACGTACAAACTATTTGCTTCGCTATACATTTTAGCCAAATCGCTTGGCTTTCATCCGCCGAAAGTGAATGCAAGGTTACACAGCAGTCACGTGACATCAGGACGGTCACATGACAAGAGCATTGCATCATGGGAGTTTGGTAGTTCTAACCCTGCATCATGGCTATGTACGTGTTTTTAGATGATAAACTTTCTCAGGGAAATATGGAGCGACCAGAACAAAATTTCTCCTCCCTGCTCTTAGCTGAGATTTACTTTACGTTTGATTGATTTTGTCGTACTGTGCTAAAAAGAAGACATAACAAGGCTCAGTTGGAATGGTGCCTTTCAAAAAAAAAGAAAATTAGGGGGTATGAAAGCAAAAAAATAGGACGTGGCTGTCGGTTTGTAGTTGTCCTGGACCACCGAAAAATCTTTGCAAAAGATTTTGCAGAGATAGCGTGCTTTGTTACTAAGTCAATTTGGCAATTTATCGTTGACACTTAAGCAAATCCATTAACAACTGCAAGCAAGTACAAAGAAATGAAATTCTTAACTTTAATAAGAAGTCAGAGAAGTCTAGGTTTCAGCCAAGCTGTGCAGTATCCGTCAAGCAAAACGAATGGCAGATCAGGGCCAGCTGTAAGTGTTAAGCCTATATTTATTAAGTAACTAATAGGTACTTTTAGTCGTGCTTGGCTTCCTAAAGCGAGTGGCCTCTAGCGAGCTAGTCCTGACACAACACTGTTTGAGAAATATGCGCTAAAGTGATGAGTAACCATCTGGAAGTAGTGATAAAAAAGCTGAAATACAGTTGAACTTTAAGTGGCCACACTCGGTGTACTGCCAAAAGGACGCGTCATAAACTTGCTTAATCATAAGCAGAATCATCAAACAAAAAGAAAACGTCAAACAACAACAACACGCAACGGGAGAGTCAGGTCAGGTCCACAATCAGTCGTTACCTTTCTAGATCCATCACATTGTTAAAAGAAAGCCAAACTTTTGGCTGCTTTTTAATAACGGACAGGGGCGGATCTAGGGGGAGGGTGCAGGGGTGCCCCCCCCTGAGATGACCTGCGGTTTCCTAATACAATTGGTATTCTGCCAAAAAAAAAACTATGTGGTTTATTGGTGTTGAAGTAAAGCAAGAGAAGAGTGCACCCCCTCCTAAAAAAAATCCTGGATCCGCCCATGACGGAGGTGACAACAATAGAAAAACTCTCGTCGGGACGGCCAAAAGATGGCCGAGGAAGCTTGATGGAGGTTGTCGCTTTATAAAAGGTCGCGTCGCAGACACTGCCGGTAAACCTTCTGTCAAAACGTCTGCGAATTAGTGCATAATGTCGAATTTGAATTCCGTAGATTGGCTAGTTTCGCACACAGTTTGTGATTTGAAATAAAGTGCTGACAGGCCATCCACGACTCATAGCTCATAATAAGAGAATGACCTGGTGATAGTGTCTAACAGAAGTTTTCCGAACTTTCCCTCCTATGGCGTAGATTACAGCGGACGATTTCTTCCTTATTGTTAAATCATTAGCGCTAACAAGGTTCCTAAACATGATAATAAATCCGTTTAACTGATTCATTCGTCTCTTCAAAATATTGTTCAGCCCCTTGTCTCGATAATCAACCTTTCGTTGTCTGCTAGTGTGTTTCCCGAATCTCTCAAAATCGCTAAAGAAATTCCGGCTTTTAAGGCCGATGATGCAACACTTCTTAGTCGCTGAGGGTAAAAGGCGGAATGAGTTTGCCGAATGGCATGGGGCATGGCTTGCGGAATATAAAATATGGAAAATGGCACAAAGAAATAGATTAAACTGAAAAGCACGCGCGCATATTTGCTGCGCCTTTTTTGGCGCCTATTTGAATGAGCAACTGCTTTGCTGGTCCATTTATTACTGCTGACTCAAACCAACAAGGCAGAGCAGAAAGTAGCGATAAGCTAAGCATTCGTTTCTATGTAATACTTTATTAAATTAAATACTTAATTTATTTTTGATGTTTTTGACAATACTTTCTCTCTTTCTGCCCACCATTTAACAATTAGTTCATGTGTCAATGTGCGTATGTCGAGATCTTGAGCACGCGGGAAGTTTGGAGTGCACGAAAGAGGCGTAAGAGTTGCACGAGGCGCAGCCGAGTGCAACTCTAGCCTTTCGAGTTCTCTCCAAACTTCTCAAGTGCTCAATATCTCGACATACGCACAGCTGCAGCATGAACTAATTGTTTTATAACATTATCAAAGCGATCAATGCAGCAGTTAATCTAAAATTTTATTATTGTAGGGCGCGCTCAAAGCAGTACGCGTCAATGTTTACGTGACTATGTTTTTTTTCCTCACAGTTAAGGTTATGTTTTTATCCTAAAACTGAGAGAAAGTCTACTCTAAAATGATTGTAAAATCCACATTTAGGTGCCGGAAAACCTTTAATTGACCGAAGAATTGTTTTTGAGAGAAAACAACTTTGCAAAGAATGAGCTCACGCCATAGTCCGTACAGCTCGCGGAGATGACAACAACAACAACAACACTCACCTCTTTTCCTTACTATCGGTTAGCAAATTCAAACGTTTTCTCTTAAATTTCCTTATAAAACACATCGTAAACGCTTCATCGTGTACTGCTGAGTTATGGATGCACTCAGGAGACTCAGGATTGCTAAGCTCACATTAACAACTCGAGGAATTACGAATAGTTTATTGACGTCATCAGCGTGCTAAATGTTTTTATTAGAAATGTATCTTCAGTTAATGCTTTCAAGAAGGCTCTTAAAACTCATTTATTTCAGAAGGCGTTTCCCTGCTAATTTATTGTTTTTATTCTCTTTATTAAGAAGGATTTGTATATGGGATATTAAAGATTAATTTTTATTTTTAAATTGTTATTTTTACTAACTTTTTAGGAACGATCTGTAAATTTTGTTTTTGGAATATGTACTAGGATTTTAGGATTTTGTTGAGTCAATGTTGTGCGCAGATGAAAATTTCTTTCCCTGGATTGATATTTGCGCAATACAAATCAAATGAATAAATAAATAAATAAATAGGAATATGAAGCACGCTCGCGCTATTGAATTTGATTAGGCGAATTTTCTAGCTATTTTATAATATAATATAGTCGACTGTGTTAGCTTTAATCGATTTAATTAGGAATATATCTTCAGCTATTGTTCAGTGTGGATTCATTTGCCTGCTGGAATTTTTTGTTGTTCTTAAGCCTAAAAACAAGAAAAAGTCCAGTGGACAAATGCGACAGCTATACTCGTATGTTGCAAATGAATCCTCCTTTAGTCTGAGGGTTTTATAGATTTAGCCAGGGCTAAAAGCGAAGCTACCATTAATAAATTTATAATTTAAATCAAGCAATAAACTTGTAATACACAAATCAGTTAAGGGCACATTCATGTGTAAGGGAAAGGCTAAGTGATTTTAGAGTGAAACATCTTACTTGCAGTTGATAGCCTTATATGTACACCCAAAAAATAGTAATCATCTTCGATCACATTCAAGAGCCATAATGGATCTTGATCACCTGAGTAGATTAGGCCTGGAATACAAATTCTTCAAATCAGGCGGCCAGGCCGAGTTTTTTGCTTTCGATAAGTTTACTTTTCAAAATCTTGCCAACAAATCTGGCGGTGTGTAAACCAACCTTTTATACTTTTTATACATCACATCTGAGGTGAAACAGTACTATTTATCATGAAGACCTCGGACAGAATGCAGTATTTCACAATTTTTCAAGACAAATTGCACTCAATATTCAGGACGATCAATTGTGGGCTTTTAGCGAAACCGTTGAAAACATTTCCAAAATCACCTATACGGCTAGCCAGTACTCAATTTTGACGAACGCCAAACTTGCAGTGACCATAAATAGAGTTACTCTTCAACATAATAGACAATTGGTTATTTTTGATTTTCTATTCAATGGTTTTATATGGATGTGTAATCTTAAAAAGAGTTTGATACGCGCGGTATTTTGAGTACTCCTGCGAGCGATGTTCATGAACGACTGAAAACGAACGACATAGCGATAAAATTGCAGGGGGACTACTAACAATCAATGAAAGAAATACAATTCGGTGAAACATTTACAGAGACAGCAATTTTCTTTCACGATTACAAGTATTAAAGTGTTTCTAAAAATCCTGAGTCTTCAAGCTTAAAGCTTAAGTTTATGTTTTAAGTCGGCATCCCGATGTTTGCTTTTTTTCACAGATGACTTGAGGCAAGAAAACCGCTTAAAGTTTTTT
>CALNXK010000074.1:2042500-2050000 GCA_942486035.1 Porites lobata | reverse complement strand
GTAGACTTCAGGATGGAGTTCCAGATGTATATGTGTGTTGTTCCGGAGTTTGTTGCGGTGATTGGCAGAGTTGCTGTGAAGGTGACGCCGAGTGCTATGACGGTCTTTGCCTAATAGAATGAACACCAGGCTGATGTTTACAAGTAGAGTGTATTCAGCTATTTTGGAGTTCTGTACGCTAATAAGGGGACTCAATAACTTTAATTAGTTTTTAAGATGGAAGAAGCTTACAGCGACAAGAATGAGAAAATTTGTGTTTTACTGTATATGAAGACTGTCATATTGTACTGGAAAAACCATTGCTCATCATTAAAAGTTAATCGTGAATGAAAGTTCCAGTGTGTCTTATGTCGTGATGTTGAGAATGCCGCTATCAAGATAAACAATTTTCCATACTGAAAAACGGAACAAGAAGAAATCTCACTTTGGCATAATTGGCACTGCAAAAAATAAAAAGATAAATGAAGCATGAAATTGTCGAAGTTGTTTGCGACTTATTTTGTACCAGGTTAACATATGTTCCTTGCAAAGTAAGGCTTTCTAATTTTGGCGTTTTCTTGTCTTATAAACTTTAAATTCCCACTCTGTAGAACGAGCAGAGATACCTAATTACCGAACCTGGACTAGAGCTAGGACTTCGTGCCGGGACTCGAATGCTAGCTCGAGTCAGGGAGGAATGTCATACAACTTTTTAATAGTTGAGTACTTGCCCAATTCATTTTTTTTTATGAAAGAAGGGATTTCTCATGATGAATCAAATAGCTCGCCCAGTTCTTTAATTTATCGTAAGCAAACTCAATTTAGTACAACGATATGTCGCCCTTGATTTGTAATAAATGCCAAATGATTCATTCGCTTATTTGCAACCAATTACATTTATTTAGTTATTTTTTATTGAATTAAAAGCAAGCCGACTAGCCCCCTTAGCTTCGTGGGGTAGCCTGTTTGTACGACACCTAAAGTCACCAATGCGCAATCCGGCACACTAACCGATTCGAATAGACATAATAATAATAATAATAATAATAATAATAATAACTACCAGAAAGTAATATGTGGCCAGCAAGTGGAAAGCAAATGCAGATTGTGTTCCGCAACATGAAGAGACAGTGGACCATATCGTATCTGGATGTGAGGTATTAGCCAAAACAGAGTACATCTCCAGGCACAATAATGCTGCAGCATATCTCCATTAGAGCATATGTAAAGATCATGATATAGAGATTACAGACAAATGGTACGAACACGAACCAGAGACCTTGATACACAATAAAGATAACAACATCACCATCATGTGGGACATGCCAGTCAATACTGATAGAACTATAACAGCGAACAGACCAGATATCATCGTTAAAGATTCAGTGAATTCCACCTGCAAACTTATTGATATGACTGTCCCATCAGATAGAAACATCGCACTGAAGGAAACTGAAAAAAAATGCAAGTACAAAGACCTAGAACTAGAAACACAGAGAATGTGGCATATGAAAACCGTAGTGATCCCTGTGGTTGTTGGTGCGCTTGGTACAGTGAAGAAGGGTATGGTAGAAAACATCAAGAAAGTATCAGAAAGAGCTAATATGACAGAGATTCAAAAGATCTGCATGCTGGGATCTGCACGAATCCTCAGAAAGGTGCTCAGTGTATGAACAGAATGATTGACTTGAGTGACTGACGCTCTAGGTGCATGGTTTGCGCCCGGCTGATGCACAAAAAGAACACCAGCAAAGACTGTGATAATAGAGATAATAATAATAATAATAATAATAATAATATTTATTTCTTATATTGCGCAGTCTAGCATGCGATAAAGATATGATCCAATGCGCTTTACAACACTAAAATCTTAAAGTAATAAATGGCTAATCCAAATAATGATAATAATAATAATAATTTACAATTTTCGGAAAACGATAAAAGTAAAATATGAGTCAATAAAAGAACTAATAAAAGCTGATTTAAAAAGATGTGCCTTTAGTAAAACTTTAAAAATGTTCAATGATTGACATTGTCTAATTTCTAGAGGGAGTCGATCCCATACTTTGGGCGCAGTATTTTCAAACGCCCTATCCCCGAGTGTCTTTTTTGTTCTATAGGTATTGTCCATTAGGAGTATGCCCCGGTCTGATCTCAACTGATACCGCGAGCTCTCTTTGATTTTTATCAAGTCTAAGAGATATTGTGGTGCGACGCCGTAGATACATTTGTGAACTAGCATTGCTATCTTGAATTCTATTCTGCATGTGGGTAACCGGAAGCCAGTGCAGGTTGACCAGGGATGGTGCGATAGGATCGTACCTAGATATAGTAATTACCAGCCGAGCTGCCGCGTTCTGCAGGCGTTGCAGCTTACCAAGATGTAGCCTGTTCCAAGCGTTCAGATATTGGAGAGCGGTGCAGGGTAAAGAAAGCGATGAAAAGTAGAGGGGGACTAGGGAGAGAGGTGCGGGAACGCTTATAAGAATTTTTAAAAAAGTGCGTTCCGGTATACCAGATCCTGGTATACCCTCTGATTGGTTCATTTTGACAGTTTTTGTCAACAGTGGAGCGTCTTCGATCACAGCGAGAAATGCGATATGGCCGTTATGACAGACTCTACGTGCCGTCACAAACTCGCAACAAACACAGCGCTGAGTGACTTTCCAAACGTGGAGGCTAAAAGCGAAGAGCAAAGAAACTGTTTAAAACACGTAGTCGGTAGGATAGATGTCTTAGCAATTTCTCACCGACTGGCTTTGGAAAAATTCTTATTTTCCAGCTTTTTCCTCGAATAAGGCGTGCGTTGGAATGAAGGCAGGATAGAGTGCTATTTACGATTGTTGTGGTAACTCCGTTGATTACCATCATCCGGTCATGGAAGACCAAGTGGAATATTTGAACAAAATCGGAGCAGCGGCGGCAATGATGGGAGAAGATGTGGATGAAGCCGTTAAAAGTGGAAGCTGTGAAATTGTTTACTGAAGTGCCAAATCGTGGTTGTCTAATGAATGGACAAAAGGACTTCAAAAAGGAGAGCTTGGAAAGCAAGTTGCAGCTATCGCTATTGAAGAGGTCCACTCAATCACCGAATAGTAAATTTCCCCTTCAATTGTTGTGCATTTTCATTGCTTGAGTTAACGACCTGTATTGAAACAGCTTTCTATCGAAATGAGCGATATTTGTTTGTCACTTGATTCATAATTTTTTGTCACGTACATGCTGAAATCATGTTTTAAAGGCGTAAATAAATTCAATATACATGAATACTTCTCCCGCCTTCTATTGTCTCAAAGTCTTACATTGGGTTTTTAGTAAGATTCATCCTCGGAGACCCAGGGGCAGTTAGTCGGGTCGATAAAATGTTCGTGGTGAAAGTTTACTGTAAGATCGAGACGAGCCCCTGGGCACTTACTCTTACCGAACCAGTTCCAGAAGCGTTTGAATTGCCTGCTTCTGATTGGCCAGAAAAAATTTTTTCTGGCCAATCAGCGAAGGGAAGCTGCCGGGTGACTCTCGTGTTTTCTTACACGACGTAGTTTTCCTCATCGATCGCCATAGTTGCGTAGCGCGTTCAAGTGGGAATGTTTCTCGACGAAAGTTTCAGAACAAAATGTTAACAACCCGCAAAATTACAACCTTTAGCACGGCTACAAGAAACAAACACTCTCCGATGAATTTTTAGGGCGGATCTTTCCAAGGTATCGTAAATTTTTATTGCTGATACGATACGCGATGCATGACTTTCACTTTCCACACCTTAATTTGCTCACATTGTCTAGTATACAACGCCAAGCTTACATTTTAGATGTCCATGTTCGTTGCACGATTTCTGAAACTTTCTACAGCGTGAAAATTACTACGTCGATTGATCGTGGGAATTACTGGCTTGCTGCAGTGCACGCACCTTCTTGCTTTCGCGCCAAACTCCCTTGCCGTACGTATTTTAAATACAGCCGTTATGTTTAGTTCGAAATCTCGGTCCGGTTATGTGCTGAATCCTGACTTGTAAATTGAGGTCGATTTTTGCAGGCTGTGTGGGTTTATTTTTACGGATAAGTGAAGAAAAAAAAAATAAAGGTGAGTTTGTGAAAATGTTTGAAAGTAGTTGGTGTGAAAGTTTTAGAGGGCGATAAACGCGCAGTGTGTGACACGTGTAGGTACTGAGTTGAGAAATCGTGGAAGGGTGGGATGTCTATATAGATATTTTTGTAATCACTAAAACTTTACAAGAAGTGAACGCTCTTAAAGAAATTCCAGGGAGAAGAGACCAAGGAATAGGGACACTTTCCAAAGATCCAGCTTCAGCTCTTGATTTAAAGGACCTGGGTCTCTGGCTTACTAAACCGCATAAGAGAACCTGGGTTAATCTTCACTGTGATTAGAATTAGTAATGGTAACAGGACTGAGTGGAGTCCAATTCGGTCTGTAATCATACTCGTGATTAACAAAATCGGACGACCGCGCAGCGGGAGTCCGATTTGTTTAATCACGAGTATGATTACAGACCGAATTGGACGACACGAAGTTCTGTTACCAATTAATCATAACTTTAACAAAGTTTGTGATATAATAGGCAATTTTTTTTAAAATCAAAACACATGAAATTTGAAATTTTGTTTTGCTGGCAGTGAAAAAAAAGCCATTTAAGCGCGCGCGTGATGCCGCGTACTGTCCTATTAAACTGTCCAATTAAGGCTGAAATCAGGGCAGTTGAGAGCCAATCAGATTTGACAATTTTGTTATAGTTATGATTATGGCTAATATAGTAAAAGAGAATTTTTATTATAAGATATCTTTTAACAAATACATGGAGAAAAGTAATTTCACATAATATGTGATTTTTGCCAAACTATTTATCTATGATTAACTTGATGTTTCCACTTACTGACCCCCTCAACCACATCCACAGTGCCATTGTTTTAACTCCCTTGGAATTGACTCTACAAGATTGGACTTACCTTGAAAAAATAATGCTACAATATTAACAATTTTCCTTTGGTGCATTTGTCGGATATTTCATAACTTCCCTATCATAATTCTCCTCATCTGACAATAATATTCTTCATTGAAAATTATTTTTAAATCTTTAAACACCCTCTTCAGAAAGGTAAAAATCTTCATTGCATGGTCACCTTTCCACACAGTGTCTCTAAAATACTTTCCACAGAACATAATTTATTACAATTATCAATTATTGTTTCCTGTAGAAGACAATCAGAGAATACAAGTTCTAGAATACAAGCAGTGAAGATTTGATTCTTGAAATTCCTGTCACAGATCATTTTGATTTTCTTTAAGCAGACTAATAGTCTTTGGCACTGATGTCGCAACATAAGTGCCTTGTGTCGGGGAAAGAAATAGGTGATACTTAACTTGATTATTCTGTGATTAAATATTAATTAGAAATTGACATTTGTAGCGCAAAAGTTAGATTCCGTGACATTAGATTTCACAATAATGTAGACAAAGTCCAAGTATATTTACGATATAAAATGATGTAACTGCATGTATTTTCTTAGGCTAAATAAGGTGAAAGAACGTGGGATTTTGTAATAGACGTTTAATTTAGATACATTACAATGGGAACTTTTACTGTACATGTGATTAATGTAAAAATACTGCCTTACGCAAGGATACTAGAAAAACCACTGTATACTTAGAATGTTTTAGTTTTAGTTGAGTTGATCGTTGATCGTTGATCGTTTAGTTACGTTGATCGTTGTGTTACGAACGTTGAGTATATGAGAGTTGTACATCGCAGTAGATTGTTGGATTGGATTAAATCGTGTTGTTACATCGAAAGATACAGTCCTCTTGATTTGTTTGAACCAGCGGAGCGGGGTTAAAAGAATTCCGCAACACCTTGGAATGATTCTGCTGTTTTCATTACTGTTGTCAAAAAAGGAAGGAGTTTTTTCTCTTCTCCAGGTTGTACACTTAATAAAATCTAAAAGAAGAAAGACTTTTAGAATTATGGAAAACAGTAAGAGACAATTATTTCAACACAGTTCCCTTTCTTCCAGAGAGTGTTGGAAAACAGTTTTTGTATGTTATGTGTAGGTATACCATATTTACTTGTGTATAATGTGTACCCGAATATAATGCACACCCCATTTTTCTAGACAGTTTTCAAATAATATACTCAAGTATACTTGTTGGCCACCTACAGTAAAACATACCCTTTGGGACAGAAAGAATCACCAACAAATACCCCAGCATAAATGTTTATTAACAAATTAAAATAAAATAAAATATTACAGCTCCCTAATATATACATAACTCAAGCAGATATATAAGTAGACATGTGAACTCCAATAAAAAATTTAAAAAAAAATCTCAACAGCTTAAAAATAAAATTAATGTAATGGCATCTGTAGTTCTGTATTATGGGGTGTTTTTCCATTTACAATATGTAAATGTTCAATTGCACTATTATCTTAAGCAGTCACAAGGCTTACTTCATCAGCTTTCAATTGTCAATAAATGGTGACAAAAAAAACATGATAATTCTTGTGAAGTGTCTGTCAGCTTTAGACATAAGATTACTGAGCATCCTTGAATAAAAGCCAGATCTACTGTTAAGTATAATGAGGGTCCTGAAGGGGGGATATCAATCCCGTTGAAACTGTTTAACCCTCAATTCCCATTTTTTTACATTTTTCCCATTCTCAGTGACTTAAATCACATTTTCCCAGAGCAACAACATCCCATTTTACCCCTTCAGAACTCCCCACAATGAATTCAGCGTAGCACCCTTCCTAGTAAACAAATCAGCATACTTTTTAATACCAATGAACAGCTGTATATACCTGCAACGGGATTCATCTGGTAAAACTCCTTAAAGAACATTGCCCTGAATTTCTTGTCCCCCAGTTAATGATTCCGGGCTTCCGTACAACAAAGAAAACGCTCCCTAGCCATTCAATATTTCTCGATCTTTTGTTTTGCTTTCCCCTAAGAAACCGGCCTGAATTCCTAGTGACCTCGAGTACTTTACCTGGTCCTCAACAATTGACATGAGAGGTGAAATCACTATGACCAATGGATTACTAGGGAATTCATAACCTTTAGCATCTAACGATTTTTAAACCCCCTAGCTTATAGCCAACATTTGGAAGGTTAGACTCTTCTTTCAATTGCCCAAAAACATCTCGTCTTTCCACAATCTTCTCAATAATAAATCTTTGCTTCGCTTTGAACTGTACCACAGGAAACAAAGACAAGCCTTCTAATTATTCAAGCGCTTGCAGGACGTCTCCCTCGAATCTAAAGTTAACACTACTATCAACTTCGGCAGAATTCGTACGGTCAACTGCTCTAAGCTTTTAAGCTTTAATGTTTCGAAAGGAGTATGGAGCGAAAGCAAGAAGAAGGCACTGCAGCTAGCCGGCATTTCCCACGATCAATCGACGTAGTTGCGTGGCCCGTGCAACGGAAATTTTCACGCTGTAGAAAGTTTCAGAAGTCGTGCAACGAACATGGACATCTAAAATGTAAGCTTGGCGTTGTATACTAGAC